>BLXT01003580.1:1531488-1542231 GCA_019648995.1 Plakobranchus ocellatus
AATCTCTATAATCTCTGTGATCTCTACGAACTTTCTGCCTACTCTGTGTCTTCTCTGTGTGATACTGGTATATCTCTGTGTCTCATACTTTCACCAATCTTCTCCCGGTATTTATACTTTTTTTCAAAGAAAACTCTACAAATTTCTGGAAACCTATCCCACAATGCAAGCATAGAATGTTCCAAAATGTAGATCTAGAACGTTACATCCTAATCCAAAAATTACAAAAAAAAGCAGTCTTTAAAAAGACATTAGGGAAATCCTTAGGCTAAAAATAGAACATGAGTCACATTCGTTTACGTAATGAATTCTCCTTCGCTTTACATAAATTAACTCCCCTAAACTGGTTCTTTCTAGAACTCTCGAATTGACGTGCGATCAATAATAAACCCTAAGTCTAGTTTTTGTTACAATATATATTCCCCAGAACTTGGAAGCTTGAAAATTAAGCTTGTATAATAATTAGCTGCATTAAAAGTATATTTGCCGAAGTGCGCGCGCGCGCGCGTGTGTCTATGGGTATGTAGGTATGTAGACACAAAAATAGGCACTCATCTAAATTGTTTGTCGTCAGAAGCATTTTTAGAGCAAAGCGTATGGCGATGCACTATTTTTTCGGCACAGAGCTACGCCTCCTTTTAAATTCTATGGGATAAAATTAGATGATGATGGAATCTTGTGTTTATGAGACAAATTATATTGCATAGTGTGGCCTGAGGCTAATACTCATTGTTCGATGTAAAAAATGTCCACTGCTCCAGTTAGCAGTCCGGGTGAAGATGGGCAGAAAATTAAGAGTTTGCATTATAGAATTTAAATTCAGTTCCGAATAAAAGCTTCGGTAAGCTGCTTTTTCGGCCGAGATTTGAAGAAGAAGAACAAAAAAGCTATAAACAAGGTTATCCGTGCCTGTAGCCCATATTCTTATCTGATACTGTGACAGATTGCACACTGATTGTGGTCAGGTTGTAATTTCGGCATTATCATTTCTTTGTAGGGAAAAAAATGTCTTGTATCGTCCTTGCCTTCACCCCTCCTAGTATGTTCTGAAAATCTTCCCTTGCCTAACCACTGTAGGGTGGGCTTTAACCCCTGCCAGAGTAGAGGTGGATTCTGAACATTCACCCCAAGTGTAGGCGTAGTCTACTCTGAAAGAATTGTGCCAGTCCTAGATCGTGACGTTAGGTCATGATGGTCTCACCTCACATTTGCCCACAATATGCATGCGTTGAGCAACGCCCCCGCACTGTTGCGGTGCAACACCTGGTTTCTGGCCTCGTCATACACTAGCTCAGTGTGTGTGTGTGTGTGTGTGTACGTGTATAAAAGGGAGAGAGAACGTTCGCGCGGGTATTTATGTGCGTGTGTGTGTTTTTCAGTGAGGAAGCTTATCGTGACAGCAAACTTTTCAGTTCTTTACTCATGCCACCCATCTCTCTAAGCATATCTCTCTCTCTCTCTCTCTCTCTCTCTCTCTCTCTCTCTCTCTCTCTCTCGCTCACCCTTTCACCATGGCTATACTGCTGCGTCTCTCTTTCAGTCATTGTCTCACCTGAAACCTACAAAATGGATGTTTGCTTAGCATAGCGATCACAATTGAGTTCTGTGTTCTGTGCCGTGTTTTAACCCTTGCCTTATTCTTTTCTTCCCTACCCAGCACGACCCTTACTCGAAAGGCGTACCAGGTGGCCAAAGCCTGCCTCCGTTCAGCTCCCTCACCCCAGGCCTCTCCAGACCACAACAAAAACAGCAAGGGCAGCAGCATTTTCCACCCAACCACAACACTCTCCCTCAGCATCAGCTTCTGCCTCCTCAGAACATACTACAGCAGCAACAGCAGCAACAACATCAATATCCTGTCTTAGGATCTCAGCAGCCACAGGAGCACAATTTTCACCCTGGTTATCATCATCAAAATCACCAGCAGCAGCAGCAATTACAACAACAACAACAACGACAGCAACAACACATTCACCAAGAACAGTATTTCCAACAACAGCAACAGCATCATTTGCAGTTTCCAGTCCAGCCGCAGCAGCAGCAGTATCATCAACATCATCAGTATGTGAACACTTATCCTTCTGCCCCCGCTCAGCATTACTTGAACACAAAGCTTCCACTTGGCAATGGCAATGGCTACAGCACACACCACAACCACCATCAGCAGCAGCAGCACCCCGGGGAAAGCAACAGCTTTTCTTACCCCTTCTACACTCAGGATGCAAATGGTGTAGCTCCAAGAGCCCAGGCACAGCAAGATTACTTCACAGGTGTGGAGCAGCACGCCATACCCAATGGTCTTGCCTCTCAGATGAGCTCACCTGGCCAAACTGGCCAGCAGCAGCTATTCCCTCCAGACTCTATTAGTTTTAGCCTGGACAGTGGTCACCAGCAAGTGCAACATGCCTTGGAGCAGCATTTGTCACCGCTGGACAATGTCCATCTCCCGAATGATGGTGGTCATCTTCCGTCCAGCACTGACCAACCTCCACAGATACCCCTCAGCCAGATAGAGTCAATCCTGTCCACAGCGGAGCAACCACAGGCTCCTGGCTCTGAGCCTTGCACTCTACCTCAGCTCTTTGACGATGTAGAACATCTGTCTTCGTGGCAGACTAACTATGACTACGTCCCTGATTCTTTCACCCACCAAGAGAGAGCTTCTGCCCAGGGCAGCTTACCATCTTTCAAAAGCTTCTCCTCTTTCTCATCTAATGACAAAACTATGCAAGCATCATGCAATACAATCAGGCATACAGCTATGAATGAGAGAACAGGGTTCTTGTCCTCAGAAAATTTTTCCATGCCAAACCAAGAACTAAATGGCTATGCAGGGGCATCTAACCAGGTCTTGGGCTGGTCAAATAATGTATGCAACGACCCCTTCCAAAGCAATACTTCCACAGATACCAGGTATCCTGGGCAAGGATATAATGGCAACAGCGCACCCAGTGCTCAATATCTGAACAACAAATTACAAACTGTAGACAGCAGTTCATCATATTTATATCCCAGTCCCAACTTTTCTAACCATGCAAGCATTCATAAAAATTCCCTTGAGAAACCCACAGAGCAAAATCCTGCCCCAGCCAAAAAACCTCGCAAAAATAGAAAGAAGAAAGAGGAAACTTGTAATATGAGCACTGAGACAAGCCCTGTAAAGCCCAAGGCTAAAAGGAAGCCGAAAAAGAAGATAGAGAAAGAGAAATTATCTGTGTGTATCAAGGAGGATTTCAATGATGAGCCTGTGTCTCCCGGACCATGCTTGTCCCCAACGTTCATCGCTAGCCTGTCCTCTAAGAGGGCTCCTGATGTACCTGTTAGCTCCTCTGGAGTATTGAGTGTTCTGGATAAACCACATGCCTTTTTCAGTACCGCAGCAAGCACATCAGTCATCTCTTCCTCTGTAACAACAGCAGCCAATCAACAATCATTAGCACAAACAATAGCAGCCTCAACATTTGGATCTCAAATCACCACTTTGCAAACGTCTGTTCACCAAGGGGAACAGAAGATGACAGCACCGTCCATTGCAACGACTGGTCCATTTAGCTCTACCACTGCTGTCAATGTCATAACCACCAGTCCCACAAGGTCTCCATCACCGAACCCTATCTCTCCGGGATTTCTCGCCAGCCTGTCTGCCAGCAAGGACAACCCACCACCAGCGCCGAAAAGGCGAAACAAACGCTCAAAAACTGCACCAGCAGTTCAGTCTGTGTCCAGTGCCGTTACAACAGTCCCATCAACCTGCAGTATTATTTCCTTGCCGGGGTCTAACCCAACATCAACCACCTCTGTGTTTAACCACACATTGTCTCAAGGTTTTGCTTCTGTTGTATCCAATTCTCATGCACCGCAGTCTACAGCATCCTCCTCCTCCTCCCTCCCAGAACCACTAATGAGCTACAGCCATCTCCAGGACCAGAGCTCAGAGTTCCAGTACCCCACTCCACCCATGGAGGATGAGGAGGCGAAAATGGCATCTCCTAGACCGTATCTTTCTCCCACTTTTCTGGCCAGTCTGTCTCACCAAAATGGACAGGTTGGTTGTCGTCCCACGTCAGTTTCTTCGCTTTCTTCACCAAATAACCATCAGCACATGTTGAGTCCCATGGAGGAGAATTCCCATTTGTTCTTGCCGACTCCTCCCAACAGCGCTGGCCCAAAGCAGGGAGATGCCAGTCTCAGCAAGGAAGAACAAACCTCCAGGATATTGGAGATCATTGCCAGGGAGAAAGAGAAGCAGCAACAGGTCAAGGCCGCCACTCAGGCCTCACAAGAGCCCAAGAAGAAAAAGAAAAAGAAGAGCCAGCAAAAGTTGGGGGAGGTCACAGCCCCCTTGAATTCTGCCCCTCACGAGATGGCCAGTGTAAATGCTGCAAACTATACAGGCCAAGGTGCTGCTCCTCCATTTCATAATCAGTCATTCCAAGCCTACCCTGGTAATGCCCCCCCTTTTTACCCCAGTCCACAGCACCAGCAAGCATACCCAGGACCCCACCAGTCAAAACTAGTCACTAACAGGGCAGACGGATCCAATCATGTGCCCATGCATCCAAGCCCATCAACGTGTAGACCAGCGTTTCCCCAATTGTCTCCACAGCCTAGGCCATCGTCCCAACATCCCAGTAATGTATATAGGCCTGAGGCAGGTGCTGTGCCATTACAACACCAACATTCTAGTAGCTACGCCCACACGATGACCAGTCCAGGCAGCGGGCCCATTGCAAATGGTCACATTACAGGTGGAGAGTATCATGCATATACAACTGCCCATGGCAATAAGCTACAGCCACCCCAGGCGTGGGTCAGTAATGCTGGAAACGTACCCTTCAACCAAAACGTTCCTAGAGTTCCACTGCCCGTCACAAATGGCAATCATCTTACTCCCCCTCCTCATCCATACATCTCCAATGTTGGTGGTCCAACTGACAATAGTAGACTCTTTGATAAGGGTCCAGGCATGTATGCAGGAGCTAAAGTCTCGCAGGTTTACTCTGAATCCCAGAATGCTCATCACAGAGTACCATTGAAAATTGAACCAGGGGGAAATATGTCTGGTCCAGTAAAGTCTCTACCCATCAGCCACCAGCATCAGTCATCAAATCAGCCATTTTCACCATTGCAAAATCCTCCATCAAGATACATTGACCCCTCTCAAAATGCTAGCACCATTGGATCACAAACAAACAGCCCACATGGTTGGAGCCACTTGCAGCAGTCTAAGATAGATATTAAACAAGAAGTCGACCCTTTCAACAACCAGTCTCAGCAAGTGCAGCAACAGAACCAGAATTCTGCACAGTACCAGTTGTCTCAACAACAACAGACGCATGTGAAGACAGAGATGATGTCTCACACAGCAGAAGATACCAACTGGGACTATGGCACGGTATCAACAGACCTGAACCACCTAGAGGCGACAGTACCAGCTGCCCTGGAGAATCTCTCTCCTTCCTTACCAGCATTGCTACAACCAGACATCAAGAAGGAGGTATCTGCAAGCATCAGCCGTGAGAACATTAGCAGTACCTTACAGTCAGAGACTCTGAACAAAACCGTGAAAGCAGAAGCAAGTGAGTTAAGTAGTTTAGAGCCAGGTCATTCTCACTCAAAGCAAACTGTGTGTTTGCCTGGCGTCAGTCCAAATGGGAAACTCAAAAAGAAGCGAGGCCGCCCACCAAAGTACGCCACAGATAATGGATTGATTATCTTGAACCCTGCGATGAAGGAGCAGAAGCCTGGCCTTGTGTGCAGCCCTCTCACAGGGAGCCCTCACAAAGCTCTGGCTCCTGTAGTTAAAGCCAACCTGACCAATGAGGAGGGACATACCAGTGCGTCAGGAGGGTTGACCCAGCCTGGCCTGGTGAAGGAGGAGACAAGACCAGGACTGGCTGCTCGGCTTGTCCACAACCTCAAGGAAGTTTCAAGCTGCTCTTGCCTTGGGCCTGACTGTGAGTTGATCTTGATATCTAATGTTACTTTAAGATGAGGCATTTAGCAGGACGAATTAGTCTTAGCGATTACAATCAGCATGTTAGAATTTTATACCCAGATTCTCTCCTAGGGTTTGTTGACTTTTCACTTGTGTAATATGTATGTTCTATGGTAGTGTGCATTCAAAGCATTTTCCTCTGGCTGATGTTTTAGCACAATCTCTCATTTTGTGTTAGCACTACAAAAGTAACATATGCATGATGTATAGATTGGAAATTATCCATTTGGAGTATTCTTATGTTCAATTTCCCTAGCTTAATTTTGTCTCTAATAAGAAAACCTATTATAGGTTGCTGATTGTTGATGCATGTATGCCTCTATCATAAAACATTTTATTGTGTGATAATCCTTCATTAGTTTGTGTTTTATTGAGTCAGAGCATGATTTAAATCCAATGGCAAGGATTAAGGGACAGTGGAAATGTTTGACTAGGCTGGTTTAGTGAAATTGTAGCAACCTAACTCAATCTATCTTTTGAATCGAAATTTCACCTATATGAAATTATGCGATTATAACAGAATTTTCTGCAAATGTGCATTATATTCACTCAAATAAGAAAATAAGGGATAAGGCATAAAAAAATCAAGACAGACCTTAATGAACTCAGGATACTGAATACAAACCTTCCTAGTAGTAGTATTACAACAAATTCATAATTATTACTAAAAATGGATCAGATTACGAAACTACGAAAATGCCTGATTTATTAGGAAATTTGGTGGCTCAAGCACAGCAAGTCTGTGTTCTGTTCAGTGAAGGAGCCAGAGTTGCTGGAATGTTTGAAGAGGGCTTGTACCCTGAGCATCATGTAGAGTAGTGATCATTGTACTACATATAAGGACTACAATGTATATCATACCTGTAAATTAAAATTAGTGCTCAATGCACTGCTCATGGGGAAGAAGAAAACAAGAAATTCAATAGCATCAGTTAGGATGCATTTTTGCTATTACTAATGTTGGGTCTAAATTACAAATTTTTTCCTCTTGGTTTAGTAGATAGGATGATCCCAACCATGTATGTGAATACAAGAAATCTGTTTTAGATGTATCTGATGGTACTTCAATGAATATTTTGTATTACATGTACATGTAAATTGTAATTTTTGGTTGATAATCAACAGGAGTATAAATGAGGAATTTGTTTCATTTGTCGTACTTCAAATCATCTGTTAAAGTGTAATCAGTTTTTAATGAATTTTCATTTCATTAAAACTGATAGTGAAATAAATAGGATTGCCTTTTTGCTTATTTAGATATAATGGATATTGCGCCAAATCAAAAGAAATCTTACAAGTCGATGACATAAATTTCTTTTTTTACGATCTTTTAAGGTGTCTCTAAATATCTGGGTGAGACCCTAGAGGTACAATTAAGACTCTCACTTTAAGCTTTCAGATTACATTTTGTTTTTCCCTTAAATTTGAAGCTGGCTGGTTTGTACTTGACACAAGCCATGTGTTGCTATTCCTCTCTATCTTACAGATGTTCCATCAGAATCACTAGAAGGTCCCTACTACACTCAGCTTGGAGCAGCCAGAGATGTCCTGGGTATTCGCAAACTCATGGAGGAAAGGTGAAGCCAGGACCTTAGTCTTTACTTCCATTATAAAAGTATTCTTCTTCATTCGGAGCATCATTTCACTGTTCTTTCTCAAAGTTTCAAGCTCTTCAGTGCCATGGAAAACAAAAAGAAGGTTTTGAAAAAAGTTCAGGATTAGTATTTCCTGTCGGAGTCCTCTTCCAAGGCATTGTTTTAGATGATAATGAAATGTTATGAGGATTTGCCAAAATATGATTTTTTTGCCTGCCATATTTGAAAAAAATTTAACTCATCAATACGTAAATCTTGAGTTTTTGAATACAATGGCATTGTTTTATGTTTAAAAAATTAGTTTTAGATGCATCCTTGCAGTGTAGATGTACAAAGTAACTTTTGAACATAACTGTGATGTTGAAACCACTAAAAAAGTGGCCATCCATCAACATTTTAAGCTCTTTCACAGCAAAGTGAAGAGACACACTGACACAGACCAATTTTTTACATGGACATAGTCCTAATATCTAACTTTACATGAATCATGCCTCACTGATACTCAATTGGGCTTTTCCATTTTGCAATTGGAGATTTTTTTTTTACAAAATGCTGTAAAAAATGTGACACAATTTTGAATTCACCTTTTGGCAATCACTCATGTATATTATGTATATTGAAAATAACATAAAAGACAAATAGGATCAAGAGATGATAATCTGCATCAAAAGGACATGATTACTTTTTTTCTTTTTAAAGTCAATCTCTGTATAATAATGTCTATCTCTCTAATGATGAGCTGTGTTGACAAACATCTCTTACATCCCTGTCTATCTCTCTAATGATGAGCCAATCTCTTACATCCCTGTCTCTCTCTCCAATGATGATCCATGTTGACCAACATCTCTTACATCCCTGTCTATCTCTCTAATGATGAGCCGTGTTGAACAACATCTCTTACATCCCTGTCTATCTCTCTAATGATGATCCATGTTGACCAACATCTCTTACATCCCTGTCTATCTCTCTAATGATGAGCCGTGTTGACTAACATCTCTTGCATCCCTGTCTATCTCTCTAATGATGAGCCCTGTTGACCAACATCTCTTACATCCCTGTCTATCTCTCTAATGATGATCCGTGTTGACCAACATCTCTGTGTAATAATATCTTTCTCTCTTGATGGTCTGTGTTGGCCAACATCTCTTATATCCCTGTGTTATTATGTCTAGGTCTCTAAAGATGACCAGTGTTGACCAACTTCTCTGTGTAATTTTGTCTATCTCCCTAATGATGACCCATGTTGACCAACATCTCTGACATCTCTCCGACCAGGACTGGAATGACTGGCATTGCCATCAGAATCGAGAAAGTTATCTACACAACAAAGGAAGGGAAGAGCAAGGAAGGCTGCCCTATAGCAAAATGGGTATGTTTTCAGAAACAGGTGTTGCAGATCTGCCAGCAGCTACTGATTTCTGTAATAGTGTGCAGAAATGAGGACGAAATTTCCGAATTGCTGAAATGAAATGGATTATACTGAAATCTTGATTTTAAAAAATTCACTCTATTTATCCTTTGTCTGTGTTAAATATTGATACAAAGAGGTGGTGTATCTTCATGAAGTGTTAATTTTATAAGTCTTTCCAGACATCAAAGCATACCAATGTACCCGCCAATTCTGTAAGGAGGTGCAGTTGTTTTTTTTTTATTATTTTAATTCAAAAGTTATTCACTGTGATTAAAGATAGCCAGATATCAGTTAGTTTTGTCTTCGACAATTAAACATTTCACTACTATTGAAATGCTTTGAAAAATGCTGAAATGAAACTCAAAACTACTGGAGATAAATTCTTTGGGTTGGCAGTCCTTACACAACATGGTATCACAAGATAACTGTGAGTGACTTCACTTTGTTCTGAAGACTGAAGAATCAAATTACCATATTATACCACTAAAGAATTTTGTCTTGATTAATCCAGGTAGTTTCAAGGCTATAAAAAATATGCTGTAGAATTTTGTTAGTGACATTGTATGTTAGGATCTTTTGTATTTTCCCGAACTCCTCAGATAATTCGTCGCTCTGGTCCTGAAGAAAAGTATCTGGTCATAGTGAGATGTCGACCCCGCCATTTCTGTGAGACAGCCACTCTGATTGTGACGATAGTGGCGTGGGAAGGCGTCCCGCTCTCACAGGCAGACCCGCTGTATGAGTCTGTAGCACGCACGCTGCCCAAGAGTGGTCTGGAGACAGATCGAAGATGTGGCCTCAATGAGAAGTATGACCAATAGCTGATAGTATTTAATAATAATATAGACATAACTTTAAAGTAAATTGCTTCTCTACCTATTCTCTTTACTCAGCAGGCAACAAGAGTTTGGGCAGAAAGAGAAAGAAGAATCCCATCTCTATTCCCTGCTCTGTAAATCTCTGGGTGTTTAAATGAAATGCAATATCTTTAGCTACGCTTTTTTTATTTGCGTTGTTCTATACTTGAAGCCAGTACAGTTCTAGTGCCTGGGGCGCCTAACAAAGGTTATGAGTATAAGGGCAAGTGCAAATTAAAAAAAAAAATCTGCAAAGATAAAATTAATATTCGTAGTTAAATTACTCTTGCAATCTTGTTCTCACTTCTCTTAGAAGGGAGGCTTTGGTGGTATTGATTTTTAGTAAACTCAGTGTGAAATTTGCTTGCTAGTATTTCTTCACTCACAGTTCAGGGTCCTAGATTGATGGAGTGAACAAATTGGAGAGCATCAAAATAGTGATAGGACTCCATCAAGCAAACCTTTTACTTAAATCCTATCTTTATGGATACAAAAAATATGGGTCCCATGCTTAGTCCAAGCATGGGGGAACCAGGAGTAGGGTCCTGATTGTTCTTGGCATACGGCATTATGAGGTAGTTTGCCATTGCTTTCCTTGCAGCCTTTACTTTTGTCTGGTCTTAAGAGACTTAGCTACCCATTTCAGTGCTGGTTGAATACAGAGCAGCAATGAAAATCTAACTTGGCCCGTCTGGGAATAGAACCCCAGACCACTTAGTTAGTAGCCAACTGCCCTACAAGATGAGCCATCGCTCCCCCTTATCTTTATGGATAAAAAAATGTAATGATAGGTATAATTTTGCCATTGCCATTATGAGCCTGTGATTATCAATTTGTGAATACACTTGTCATCACGATCTGAATGTCTCCCCCCCCCCCCCC
>BLXT01003580.1:1542270-1553615 GCA_019648995.1 Plakobranchus ocellatus
CAGGAAAATGTGTGGTTGCCAGGGGGTCGACCTGCTGAGAAGGGGAGCCTCCTTCTCCTTCGGCTGCTCCTGGAGCATGTACTATAACGGTTGCAAGTTTGCTCGCAGTCTCCGTGCCCGCAAGTTTAAGCTCAAAGACCTGGCACAGGTGAGGAACCTGATTCACATTAAACAACAGAAGCAAAACTATATCTGGAAATCAATTGGTGCTGTACAACTGTCTGCAAAAATTGTTAGCATAGGCTAACTTCATACAATTAGGTTTGAGTTTAAGGATTTGTTTTAAACTTAAGGTAACGTACCTGAAAATTAGTTAGTGCCATGCAATTTTCTGCCAAAATTGTTAGCATAGGCGCACTTCATACAATAGGATTTGAATAATTTAAATTTGATCTATACTTATCAAAGATTGAAAAGTACCAGGAGGAAGAAAAGTCTGAAATTTTGTTTTTTAAGCTTTTTAATAATGGTCTATTGCCTTGTTGCACAAAATTATTTTTAGTTTTTTTCCCAGGCTTGAAACGCTAACCACTTCTGTTGCCCAGTCAAGGCTACTTAGGTGTTTTTATTATATCTATATAAAAAACTCAGACTAGAAGGAAAAGTAACAGCTATACAAATTTAGATTCACAACTGCCCAGATTGATTTCTCAATTTTATTGCTTATTTACTCTAAAGTTTTTTCCATAATGTTTGATCAGATTTTAAAAGTTTTTTGGTTAGAACTACGGTAGCTTGTAACGCATCAAATTAAGCAATAAAAAACTGACCATGCGCTCTAATGCAAGTTTCTATGTCTAGCCTAGGGTATTTCCAAGTAAATTACAATAGGCTCCAATATTTTTTACAACGCTGTTTTCAAAAAGATGAGTTAAGCCGCTGACACGCTGAGCTAGAGTTTAGACAGAAAAATACAGGAAGGTCAGAAACTGGGTGATGGCTGGTAGTGACGTTGCACAACAACAAGGCCATTGAAAATGTTTCTATAGGAAGTAGTTGGAAATGGCTCCTTGATTTTTTTTGTTTGTTTCAATTAAAAAAGACAGGGGAAAGAGGATATTTTCCAATAAAATGTTTTATTGTGAAACAGTCTTGCAAAATGAGTGAATTAGTGGTTCTTGGATATTTTCCAATAAAATGTTTTATTGTGAAACAGTCTTGCAAAATGAGTGAATTAATGGTTCTGCAAGACTGACTTTCAATAAAAACCATTAACTGAAGGAGTAAATTTACTCACTTCTCTGTGTAGAAAACTTTCAATAGATATTTTATAGAATTTCTGTACATAAAGCATCAGGCTTCTCTACTTTACTTTACTTTATTGATTTTCTCTCACATATGTAGACCCTTAGCTTGACTCAGTTTGTGGAACGTCTATAAACTTTTTAATCAAAGCATCAGAGTATGTTATATAAAAAGATCATTTGAGGCTTTGCAAGGATAGAGGGAATGATGTTAGCTGGAAAAATGCATAGATTATTGCCCTTTGTTGGAAACCAACCATTTACCCAAAATCCTACAGAAGTCTTTATAAATCTAGGTTTAGAATAACAACTTAAAGATCTAAATATAAAAATTGTCTTAAAACTATGTTAAGGTAGGTTTTGAAAAAGTTGTAGCATTGTGTTCAGAATTTGGAAATAACAAAATATTAGAAACTCCAAACCAAACACATTTCCTTGTCATCAAACTCAATCTTTACTCTGTTGAATCGGTTTCCAGGAGGAAGAATTGGAGGAGCAGCTGCAGAATCTGGCAACAGACATTGCGCCGCTTTATAGCATGCTGGCTCCTGATGCTTTTCGTAATCAGGTTAGACCAAACTCATTTGCTGTCTCAGTGTTTTTTTTTCTTTTATGTAATTGTCAATCTTGTCATACGTATCTACATGGGCAGCATACGTTTGGAAGACCAGCCCAAGCAAGTCTTAATCAAAATTTGAACATCTTTAATGCGCGATTTAGTAAAGAACATCCTTATATGAGTTTTTGCCACGTAAAACTGCTCAGAGATCATAGTGATTTTTTACCACAACACCAGGATTTTAACTTGTCACAGTTTATGAAAAAGAAAAAAAAAAAAAACTGAAAGGGACGTAAAATTCATTGACTAATTTATCACTGAAATGAGGCCCTGATTATTCAGATATAGGGATGGGATGGAAGACTTTCAAAGGGAATCAAGTGTGGCATATGTTTTGTCAACTGAAATGGTTGGTGTTCTATAAGTTGGTGTACACCACTGAAATCTGAAGTTCCCTTCAGTTGCATTTTCCCTCTATGAGTTCTAGGGCATCACATTTATTCACTGGCCTTTTAAAAATTAACAGCATCAGTATTATTTCTGTTAGGGCTACCACTTTTTCTCAGATAAAAGGTAGCCAAATTCTGTCTCGCCTAAGTACTTGTCTCTAATACACAATTCTTTGAAAACTACTGAAATTAGAACCCTAAACATCTGAGATTGATTTTTTAAGTCAGCATTCTGGATATGTAATTTTTTAGTATTGTGCTTAACTGTAAATAAGCTTAAAGAGACAAAAGTTAATGTATTCGTATGTAGTATATGTTTCCTTTTTTTCCTTTGCCAGGCTGCTCAAAAAAACAAAACAAAACATTGATTGATTGATTCAATTTATCACCTTTACAAAAATCATTGGATGTCATAGAAAAATATCCAAGTTTAAAAACTATTGATTAGGCCATATGACTCATCTGGATTTCAAACTGGTTTCATGACATATCCATCTTGATAAATTCATATTCATTTGTGCATTGAATTGAATCTTGCTATATTGCATGTAATTCAGTCTTGTGTCTTAAAGATATATATATATATATATATATATATATATATATATATATATATTACAGATATAAGACTCAAAATGATTGAGGAGATTTTTTAATTTTTCTTATCAACATAGGGATAACTTATCACAAAATTCAAACCCCATCTGATGACCATTATTGTTAACTTTATGAAGCCCCATGTTTATGATGTGTAAAACTTTGAGAACTTAAGTCTAAGCAGAGGATGAACAGTACTTTGCTTAGTGGCAAATACCAAAACAGCAAAGTAGCGGAGACTGGCTGCCAAAGTTTGTAATGATCTCAATTTTTTCTGTCTAACTAGACTCGTTTTGAACACAAGGGCTCGGATTGTCGGTTGGGCAAGAATCCAGGTCGACCATTCTCTGGAGTGACAGCTGTGGTGGATTTCTGCTGCCACAGTCACAGGGATATCCATAACATGAACAATGGCAGCACAGTGGTGGGTGTACACAATACACTGTTTTCTTTCTAAATGCTGGTTTTATTTTTTTAGTATATGACATGAGACAAGCCCTTGTGAGTCTGATGTAAGATATCAAATATGCCGGGAAAAAAAAAAGATTTTTTTTCTTTCAATTTAAAGCCCTTTTTCTTCTGAAAGTTAAGAATCCCAAATCCTGACTCATAACCAAGCTAGTCCAATCCCTTTCTAACTGTTGCAAGACTCATGGGCAGAAGTGTCAGCCTGTGTCAGTGTTTTAACTCGTTCACAACAAGTTTTTACTCATTTGGTCTGGTCTCAGGATGTATTGTAAACATCTAAACATCTTATAGCCCCTCACCACATCTATTTGCTGTATATTGATGGTTCCTTTTTCTTTCACTTTTTTCCTCTCAGGTGGTGAATCTGATGAAGCACAGAGGTCCTGGTCCTGCCCAGGATGAGCAGTTCCATGTCCTGCCTCTTTACGTCCTGGATGCCACAGATGAGTACGGCTCTCGGCAGGGTCAGGTGGACAAAGTGCGGGCAGGTGCTCTTCAGGTCCTGAACCAGTACCCCACCCAGGTGCGCACCCGCTCGGCTCCTTACAGGCCCTGCAAGCGCAACAGGACCGGGGCTGTTCGTGATGGGCGAGTCCTCCTGAAAAAGGGATTGATTAAGAAGTTACGGCTGTCGAAGGCTCGCATGCTTGGCTTGGCCACAACAAGAAAGACTGCTGGTGGTGGAATAATCAGCAGCAGCATCAGTAGGGGAATCTTCTCCAAAGTAGGGGGAATTCTCAAGGATGGCCGAGTGGTCTATGTCAATGGAGTTTCTAAATCAGGCAGGCTGGCTGTGAGAGAAAAGACCAGTGGTTTAGTTTTTCGTAAAGAAGGGGCCTCTCTCCAGATCGGGCAGCAGCCAAAAGCAGCTCTTGTTGCAGACAATTCTTGCGCCAAAACACAGCCAAACTTTGTTTCCAATAACAGTGCTGCCAAATTCTTTAGATCTAGATCTCATACAAATCATAGTTTTCAAAGTTCAGCTATCCAAACTGGATATGTCCGAGCGAGCAGTGAAAGCTCAAATCTTGATTCGAGCAATCAAATCACTCCATTGCAGCAGAATTATTTAGAAGGTAAGCAGATCAACACTGGCAAAGCTGCAGACACAGAAAAATCTTCACAGTCGTTACCAGCCACAAACACAAACGCAGAAGCTCCGTCATCATCATTGTCAGAATCCTCCAATCCAGGGACAAGCCATAATCCCTCATTTGTATCATGTTCACCAACTGCCCCTGTAACGTTTTCACCATCATCAAGTCAAGGCAGCAAATTCTTCATGGTCTCATCAACATCAGCTCCGTCGCCCCCTGTTGATGTTCGTGCCTCTAGTCTATCAAACTCAGAAAACCCTATGCATATGTTTAAAGTTGAACCCACGCCTCAGGACATTACCTCAGCTCAAAGGTTTACTCCACACTTGCATTCTGTAGCCGTTACTGAAAGTGGGAGTTCTGTGCCTAATAACCAGTCCATTCCTGTTACTCAACCTTTAAACAACGAAGTTACCAGCAGCCAGACTATAGGCACAAGTTTAAATCATCTTCAAGGGCCTGCTCAGGGCCTTCCATCTTATCAGGAATCACTATGCAGACTTCAAGACACCAGCAGTACTACCTCTGCACCTCAAAAACCTCCGCCTCCCTACTTAGCTGCTCGGCCCCCTTCTGCTTCAGCAGGTCAGAGATGTGAATTAGCTAAGCCTCAGTTTCAGCAGGGCTCAGCTCCAGGTTTGGCCTCAGACCTCCTGTCCAGAGGTGTGAGTAGCTGTCCACCTAGTCCTCACGATGGAAGTCCTCACCGACCAGCATCAGCCTCTTCAGCCCCAGAGATGCATGGCTGTTTCCAGAGCAGACAGGTCTATCAGGCAAGCAGGTTCAATAGGCAGTTTGCACCAAGAACTGGTCACATCAGTGGTCAGCAGCTGACAAACTCGGATCCAATGTTTACCGAGTCAAACAGCGTAATGAGGCCCTCATCCAGGACAAGTGAACCTGACCACATCCTACCCCGGCCTTCGTCCAGAGTGAGTGAGCCAGGTTGCGGTCACCACAGACATAGCACAGCTGTGAATCTTCACAGGAGCCAATCGGTTGGGGTG
Source organism: Plakobranchus ocellatus (assembly GCA_019648995.1). Taxonomy (NCBI): domain Eukaryota; kingdom Metazoa; phylum Mollusca; class Gastropoda; family Plakobranchidae; genus Plakobranchus; species Plakobranchus ocellatus. The sequence goes on from BLXT01003580.1 coordinate 1,547,692, forward strand.
GAGAGGAGTTCCACTCCAGGTTTTCATCACTCTAGTCAAGCGTCTAATCAAAAATGTTCCCAGCCCCATTTGAACACCTCTCACTTTGATAAGTTTGAGGCATCCGTGACGATGGTCAAGCAAGAGCCTGGGCAGACTGAGGAAGAGAGTCATGATCCTGAATGCTTTGATGCAAGTGCTGAGATGGACAGCGTCCATGGTGACTTATGGTCAACTCCTTTGATTGTCCCTGTAGACAACAGGTCATCCAGTCCCATGTCCAGTGGCTCCATGAGGTCGGATAGCTTTGGTCAGTGCTCCATACTCGCTGAGGGTGCCATTGGTTGCTTGTCATCAGCGAAAAGGTTGGATAGAATCAGCAAGAGCTCTGAGCTTGCTTCTGCTTCCACAGGGATCAAGTTAGATGATATAAGCCATTCCTCAATTATGGAGCCTGGAATTTTGACCCCTGGCAAACGGGTCAAAGTTCATAAGTCAGAGGGTGTTGTGGTGCCTGCTTCAAGTGAAAATCCAAGTGAGCCCCCCTACCAGGTCCTGGATTCCTCAATCGTGAGTGTGAAGACTGCAACCAACCATGAGGCATTTGAAGACCCCTCTGTAGGAGGGGTGGCCATTGCCTTGTGCCATGGAGCTGTGCTGTTTGAGGTGGCCAAACGGGAGCTGCATGCCACGACAGCGCTACGGCACCCCAACCGCTACAGGCCAAACCGCATCAGCCTCGTCTTCTACCAGCACAAAAACCTGAACCTGGCCAGGCATGGCTACCGCGAGTACCAGAGGAAATCAGCAGAGCGTCGTCGACAAGTGGAGCAACACAGGTTGCTACTGGCAATGAGGGGGGCGGAGAGAATGGGGCAGCGAGAGGAGGGCGAGATCACACCAGAAATGCTAAGGTTAATGCAAGAACAAAATTCCAACTTGAATGGTGCACGCTTCATGGCAGGCAAAGACGAGCGGTGCAATGATCTTGCTTTCCGTCAAGTTCCTCCCAGCATGGAAGCAGACAATGGGATTCTCCAAGGTAAAAAAAATTCTGCCATTGCAAATCATCCGAACCACTCATTTTCAGGCTCATCCAGTGAGCCAAACCGTCCAAATACTGTACAGCCTCCTCAAGTGGAACACCCTTTCTTTGGTGGTGCACAGGCTGAAGCAAGTGGCCAAGGGAAGGGACCAGCTGGAAGTTTTGAAGAGCAGGTAGACACAAAATTTGATGTTACAGGCAGCAAAATCCAGTGTGGTGTTCCTGTAGGTGAGATCGGAATCAATCTCCGTCCTCAGACCCGAGAGCCTGTCCCAGACTCTTGCAATTTAAATACCTCAGGTGCCCTGAACGCTAGGTGGCAGCACCAAAATCCGAGTGTCGCCAGTGTGGGCTTGCATAATCAATTGGAAAGTTTACCCTCACAGCCTCTGTCTCATGAAGAGAGTTGTGGGGCAATGCAGGGACCCCCTTTGCCACAACAGCAACAGCAACATCACAATCATCACCAAGACTTTGAGGCAGAGCCTGCAAGTGAAGAAGATCTGAAGCTTCGAATGCTTGAGTCTCTCTCTGAATTGGACGAGCATTGTTGGGGAGGAGGTGGAGAATCTCAAAGATTTCACTTCCTTTCTGGGCACAAAGGGGCGCAAAGTTTTCCGGAACCTCTCGGAAGTAATCAAGCACAGATGTTTCCTGCCCCTCCAGGGAATGGTGGATTGCAAGGTTTTCCAGCCCCCTCAGTGAATGGTGGATTGCATGAGTTTTCTGCCCCTTCTGGAAATGGTGGATTGCAAGCGTTCTCTGCCCCTCCAGGGAATGGTGGATTGCAAGGTTTTCCAGCCTCCTCAGGAAATGGTGGATTGCATGAGTTTTCTGCCCCTTCTGGGAATGGTGGATTGCAAGCATTTTCTGCCCCACATGGGAGTAGTGGATTGCAGGGTTTTTCAGCCCCCTCTGGAAATGATGGATCGCAAGGTTTTCCTGCAAATCGTGAGCCTGGCAAATTGCAAGGCTTTCCTAACCATTCCAGGGATGATGCATTACAAAGATTTGTTTCTCAAACTGGGGACCAGGGACAGCAAGGTTTCCCCTTCACTTATTCAAAGTCCTGACGTGACATTAGATTTCATGTTCTGACTAGTGGTTGTTCTGCTGGATCAAGGCACAGTGTGTACTCACACTTGGCACAAACAGATGGGACTTGGTATCCACATCTCCCAAAACAGAAATACAAGAGCATATGGCTAGCAAATGTTAGGTAGCTTATAAATCTATGAAAGGATAGATTGATTTTTCAAACTTGGATATATACTTATGTGAATTGCCCATTCAAAATGAGTCATTTGTCAGCAATTGCCAATCAAGAGATAAATGCAAAACACATGGAGGCATAAAAAAAAAGTTTTTTTCTTGCGGATTTTAAAAATTTGACTATTTGTGATAAGCAAAAAAAAAATTTTTTTTTTTAATCTTCACTGATTTTTTTAATGCTATGCTGTACATTCCCTATTGTGCAGTTCCCAGCAAATGAGTTGTTACAGTTTAAGACATAAATCTGTTAAATGTAGGACTTGTATACAAGGTATTTACAACCCAAGTCTAGTTTTGGTCTCATACTAGTATATTTACAATAGTAGTTATTGAAAGATCTACTTACTATTATTTTATAGATTTTTAAAATTATTGTTTCTGTTTGCCATTGTGTAAAATTTGATCTGTTCAGGTTGTTACTTCCACACAGTGAGCTCAGATTAATCCTTGGAATAATTGTTGTGCTGTATCTATTACTTGAGATTAATGATGAACGTCTCTGATTTCCCAACTGCTGAGCTGTGTTAAAAAGCAATTCACAAAATCGTTTCGCATAATTTTTAACAATCAGTGTATACACATTTTTTATAGTTGTGCATGATATTGTTGAACTTGTTGATGTTAAATAAAACTCTTAATTTTCTTGTCTCAGAAGTCCAGGATGACTGCAGTGGTTTTAACAGCTCTATTGGGTATTTAGATTTTATATGGTTTTCTGTAACTTTTATTCAAGTTAAGTCAGAATATCTAGGTAGAAGACTTTTTGCTGTAGAACCAAGATTTTATTTAGATGTAGATTATTACAGAACAAAGATTTATGAAGATTATAACAGAGCAAAGATTTATAGATCCTCAGGATATTAACAGTTTAACTGTCATTAAACTAAGAAGTAGATACCATGTAACTCTCTTAAACCGAATTTCTTGGGATTTTAGAAATAATGTTGGTTGAATCATATTGTAGTTAAGCAAGAGTAATTTTTAAATGACAAAATTATTTTGGGTCTCAAAATCGTTTTGTCTTGGCTATGTGTTTTGCTTTTAACGATTTTGATTCAGTAAGATTTTACTGTATTTATAGATCAATGCAGATTTATTTAGGAATCAATTTTTATATAATAAAAAAACAAACTTCCAGTAGTTGATGAAGCATTTGTAAATCCTAAAAATATTAGTGTTCTCATTTCAATACTTGGAGAGTTTGGTAAGCCAAACAAGCCCTTAGAAAAAAAATGTAGACTGCCCTTTTTTTGCCCAAGACCCTCAAAGGAAATTATCTGATTATATATGAAGTTAGTTGTAATAGTTTTCAGAGATCAATGAAAAACTTCCCCATCCAAGCCTTGAACTTAGTTGAAGCAATACTTAAAATCCAATGCTCACAATTCTCATGTTTCCACTCAGATACATTTTACAATTCTGTTGGTTTTCAATTTTAACACAGAATTAGTCTCAAACTGGCAGCATATTATTATTATTATTGTTGTTATTGTTTGCTGTTGTTGCTAGTTACTTTTTCTTTGTTTCTTACACTTACATTCGCTCAGTTTCAGTTTATTCCAACCACTGTGCTTTTTAGAGATAATTGCGCCACAGTGAATTAAAAAAATATAACAAAATATTGCGTTCTCCTGAAAGATAAGTGAGTTTTTTGTAAAGAGAAGCTGGCTAGATGCCAGAATAAAAGTCCCTTATATCTCAGTATCTCACACGACCCCTGACCCTTGTTTCTGTTAGACTCTGTGTAGAAGGTTGAAGAGTTCCTCCACAGTAAAAATAGAGCTTATTTGACAGCAATGAGAGGAAAAGCAAACTGAAATTCAGAAGAATTCACCTACGTCAAAGTTGCAACAATTGATGTTTTTTTTCAATGAGTCTCTTACACTTATGAACCATTTTGTGCTCCTGTGACTTTAGTCTAAAGACCAATGTAGTGGATAAGCCAATCTTTGGAGCAAAGTCAGTGTTGTTTATTAATCCCCCAAAGACATCAACTTATCAGTAGTCCACTTTAAGAAGACTACAATTTTACAAGCAATTTTTATTTTACACATTACAATGATGTGTATGCATATTTTTAACTTTGAAAGAGCTCTGTAAAACTTATTTGAATTCATTTTTTTCTTGAAAGACACATTTTGCATATGTTTGAAAAAAAATATGAATACATCTCCCATTTAATTCTGTATTTTTCATTGAGAGTACACTTACATTATCTGAAGACATTCATGTACATCCGTGGAATAGTAGGACCTTATTATGTAGGGCAGCATAGTCAGTGTGGAATTCAGAAAGTACAGATACAAAGATTAATAAGTGCTTTTTTAATATTGCAGTAGTCTTCATCATTATGAGAACAATTATTATTGACCGGCGTTTGTAACTTCATTAGTCATCTCTTGCCATGGGTTGGGTTTACAGTGTCTCTATCATTATGTAATGGAATTTTGTTATATCACTGTGATTCATGGCTGTAAAACCACGAAACAATAAGGATCTTTCTTTCCATCGCAAGAAATCATTCATGTTACACTGCATAATTGGTGAAAACATCAGGGTAAATACTTTATAGATTTTGAAACATTCTGTTTATCAAAACAAAGCTTAAAATTATTCTGACTAGATTCCTTACTAGCCTAAATAGGACACAGGGTTGAAAACGAGCTATGGAAATTTGAATTCCTTGAATGGCATTGTACCAGCCAATAAGGGAACTTGTAAATGAATCTTTTTGGGATGTATTGTGTGTTAGTGAAGAGCAGTATGTATCGTTAGTGTTTAAGTCTATGAGAGATGCTGCTCGCCATTATTTTGGTGGAAGTGTTAGTTTCACATGTCTGCTGCAGCCACAAGGTGAGATAATGTAATGGGTTTCACACAGTTCTTGATGGAAAGCATTTCTTGTGACTATCCAATGTTATCAAGCATGGCCAGACTTCTCCAGAATGCTTGGGGGCGTCGGTGGCAGAGTGGCCTGTGAGTCCGCACTGAGATCTGCAGGGACCTCTCTGTCACAGGTTTGAGCCCAGCCATCGGCGCTCTGGCCTGACGGAGGGCCTAAAAGCCTGAGATTACCTTGTTGTGGACTGGCTATACAAAACTCAACTCCAGAAGGCTTGTTGAGAATTTCAGTGTATAGGGTCTCTTACTGTGTTTTTATTTTCTTCAATGACTCTTTGCACCTGATACAAAATGTCTCTTTTGTTGGGTAAAGCTGCTTACTTCCCTCAAACTGGAAGTTTTTGATATACATTCATTAAATTTATACATAGATCTTTGAAAGATGTGTGCGCATGTGAAAAGAATTTGAAGAGACTATTTAAATAACTATAATACAAATTTCTCTCAAGACAGTTTTTAAACTGCAGGATGAAACGTAAATATTCAGAGTGGAAATTATTTATGACAAGCATAAATTTAAAAAATTATGGGGGGGGGCAAGGGGTTTCTTTGTTTTACAACCAAAAACTGTTGGTGAGAAAAAGACACAATATGTCTCATAAATGTCGTTCTTTCTTTTTTTTTGTAACTGATCCCAGCCAGTGCCATGTAAATTAATCAGTGAGCCTACAGCAGTGGAGAAGGACTATGTCTCTCTGCCCTGCTTTGTAAATTTGTGTGTGACAAG
>BLXT01003580.1:1619211-1629517 GCA_019648995.1 Plakobranchus ocellatus
GACAATTTTATGTAAAGTAAGAAACGTTCATAGTGTTTAGCCCTATATCTAGATCTACAGGAGTCCAAATCTAGAGAGGCCTAAAAAAAAAAAAAAAAATCTCGCAAAATTATCTAGATTCATACAATAAGTACAGGTCTAAACAGTTATTTTCTCATTAAAACAATTTTTTTTCAAACTTGAAAACTGTAATGTGGTTCAGAAACTTATTTTAAAGTGTTTCCGTAAACAGACGTTCACACCAGTATTGTTTCAGATATAACGTTCACTGCATTTATGGTTCCAGTGAAACGATGGGCGCCGCCATTTTCTTTCCGATCAACGCTGCCACTCCGTCAAAAGTAATTCCGAACCACCGACGCTCGCACCCGACTACCCAGTTTCAAAGCTTAGAGATTGCATACTATTGAATTTGAAAAAAAAAAAAGAAATATTTAACCTAAAACCACAAAGAACAACGAAATGCAAACTAAATTTGGTTTTACCACAATACTATAGCCTAAAAGCATCTATGTTTGTCAAAAAATGTTTTGGAACAGACCGAATTTGTAGATCTAGGGCGAATGTCGCGGCGAACGTCGATAAGAAACACAATTTTAATTAAGCAAAAGCATTCTACTTATCTTCGCTAAAGGTGAATTCCAATTAGCAAAAGAATCATCGATGAGAAAAAATTGTGTTTGATCTGCTATCGGGTTCCAAATTCGCCGTGAAACAAAAGCAAGATGATAGTAAACTATGAAGCGAACGTCGGTCAAATATCTGATAAAGTGTCTCTAAATGCACGAAACTTCCGTCTGTCGGGGTTGTATACACACTACTAATATCAAGCATCACGTTTTTACCACCAAAAGAGTGATCATTATATCATTACTATTAATAGTGAGCTAGGTCTACGGTCTTACAATCGGAAACACACGACGTCGGAGTTTTGGCAATTTTAAAACAGCCACACATTTCCCTTCGCTCAGCAAATTGTAGCATTTAATGTGTTTTTAATAGCGTTGACACTTATTCTTGCATTAAATAACACCTAAAAGGTTTTCAAGAACAATTTGGTTCTAATAATAGCTTATATTTACATAGTACGTTAAAGTGGGAAATGCTGTGTTTCTGAAAAACAATGTTCGCAAAGAAAAAAAAAAAAAATTAAAAATAGAAATACATCATCAAGTTGCATTTTGTTGCTTCTTGTGTTAATTTGAGGCACAGATAACACATTGAAAGTTAAATGAATGTTTATTTTGGGTTATCTTTCTCACAACATTGTATGCAAGTTGCAACCTTTATACAACCCCCAATTTTGTGAAACCCGCCTTTTGTCTTCAGTGGATTTTATTTAGATCTAGATATCTACACTGAAAATCATCTGGTTGTGCTCTTTTTTTGGTTTGGGTCTTGATTTAGTGATCCTAGATCTACTACTCTGAGCGCCTCTTAAATCTACCCTATATCTGGATTTAGATCAAGGTCATCATTGGAATCATTGTGACTTTCCACTGGCAAAAACTCAACATCATTATCAGAAAAGTTTTCCCCAGATCCGTTTGCCTAAAAAAACCAAATAGACTAAGTCTATTCAAGACCATAATCGCATTAGACCTAGATCCAGATCTCCATCTACCTCTTAGATTTCACTAATTCTGGACTGACTTTCGGTTCTACAAAACGTGTTCTAATTTATTTTATAAAAAAAACCAGTTCAGCAATGACAAAAATGCGATTTGGAATACTGACGAAGAAATGGTTCAGGAACGATAATGTTGAGGTGGCGAGTTTATTTGAGCAGTTATTATAGGTATTATAGCGCGGCAAAGGTAAAAACCGCAAAGATTGCAAGCGCCATCCATAGTGAATTTTTTTGGGTTGCCCGCAACAGGTGCGGGCTGCATCACAAGTGAGTTAAGTTTCAAAAATAGACTAATATTCCTGCAATTCTTGAAAAAAAAAAAAAAAATTGCAGGAATGTTTCGAAAACTTATTTTTGAAAGCACTTCTTTATTTAGTGATTTTTAAATGTTGGATCCCAAAGAATTTTCAATATTTTCATCAATTTTGGAAATGTAAAAACATCACTAATAAATCTTTTATTTATATGAGGTGTGTACAATGGTGAAGACTCAATTCTCAGCCTAGATATGGAATTACTACCTTTTTGAGAAAACCTCTAGAAAAGAAAGAAATTATTTTTTTTTTTTTTTGCCCCTCATTTGAAAGTAATTTCATTCAGTCTGTTGGGACTGGTCTAGAGACAATTGTTTGTTAACTAGGACCCCCATAAAATGTCTTAACGCTGATAGAGCTCGCCTTTCTGCTCTCCATTATTTTAGTTTATGAAAAAGTTCTATGATCCTATGTGATGTAATCATTTCAGAGTCCAAGTATGGCCATGACGAACACCCCCAGTTTGAAATGGACATCTGAAGGTGGAGTCGCCTGATCCGGTCCCAGTGCTCGCTATGTGTTGTTATTCCCTCTTGCTGCTTTGTCATGGAAGCCGGAACTCGGCCAAGCAAAACAAGCACACAAAATCTTCTAGGCACCACCTATATTGGAAAAGTTGAATGGCTTGAGATGGTTGGCTACTCCTGCGTTTTTTTGTTTCAGCTTTCCGGCAAGCACAGGAGAGGACAGAACTAATCTTTCCCACATTTACAATATATGTGATATATGTTCAATAGGCAGTGTGCAAAAGAAAACAAAAATATTATTTCATTTTTATTTTCCTTATGCAATCTAGGAGAAAATCTCATATTAGGATTACATTACTGTTTTGTTTATGTTCATATGTTGTTAATCATCAAACCATTGGTTTCTATGGTTACGGGTGTCTATCAAATATTTGATCTGTGTTTTTTTTTTCTTAAGTCAGATAAGTGTGTTCAGGGTCTCTTTGTTTATTATAAAAATCATGTTTTAAAGTAATATTCAAAGTCTTTCTAATTCTTTTTGGTGGAAACTGGTTGTTAATGTAATTTCTAAACTGTTGATTGAATTTATATGCCTTCAGCATTGTTTTGTGTTATTTCTGTTTTGTATCCTGCAACAAAATAGGATATTTGACTTCTTTGTAAAAATGTGAAAAGAAAAAAAAAACAACATGAAAGTAGTCAAAAAGGTTTTTGCCATTGAGTTTCCAGTTAAGTGACCAGTTTTCTGGGTTTTTTTCATAGAAGAGTACTAGTCAATTTTCATTGCAGTTAAGTGACCAATTTTCTATTATTGCATTAGAAAATCAGAATAGAACTGTATCAAATAAATCAAATTAAAATAATTGCAAATACATGTAGATATTTTTGAAGATATTTATGGTTGTTGGCAAGTCATTAACAGTGCTTTGCATTTTTCGACAGATTTTGAGTATCTGCATTTGCAAGTAGATGTTGGTGTGATAATGCCATTTTAACCCCCCCCCCCCCCAAAAAAAAAAAGACATTGGACATTACTATACAATAAACAGCTGTTCAAAACATTTTGCTACTCTTAGTCATATGAGGTTTATGTAAAATCACCAAAAGTTTTCTTAGCTTGTCTAGAAACTTTTAAGTTGAAAGTTGTATTTTTTTTTGCGTGTGTGTCAAAAGCAAAAAGAGACAGTTAAAATTAAATTTTTTATGTAAGTTTTTTGTTGTGTCAATTGGTTACTCATTGGACACCAAGACATGTACTGTATATATGTCTCCTTTTGTGAGGTGAGAGATAAAAAGTGATGTGGTTTGCTTTTTTAGGTTATTAAATATTTGTTAGTTTGTGTGTTGATACCTTTTTTTTGTTTATCATTTTTCTTTTGGATTTTTGTATAAAGGTTTAAAAAAATTATGAAAAGTTAAAGATGTTTGTAGATATTGAGATTGCGTGAAAATTAAAAAAATATTAAAGCAATCTTTGTAAGGTGGCCTATTTTTAACAGAGCTTTGGGTAAATATTCAAGAGATGCTTTCATCGGGTGGAAGGTAACATTCTGAAAGATAAGAAATAAATGAGAAAAAATACATTTTTAGTACATTATTTCAATTTCTCTTTGAGTTTTTTCTTAATTTTCACAAACGTTTGTCAAATAAGACCAAGCAAAATGCAAGATGATGGTTTGTTTTTTTCAAATTAATTTTTAAATCAAAAGTTATTTTAGGTTAATTAATGAGAAGAAATTTCTGTAACTGTGGCTTCCATTGTGAACACTTGTATAACTGAATTGTTGTTGTAGCTGGTACAGATTTAGTTACGATGAAACTGTTACTCAAGAGAAATCATTGGGCTCCGAGAAATGTCAATGACTCGATGTATGTAATTTAGGCTTATGCATTTATTTTCAATACATTTAATTATGCTTTTGCAATGTTCTCTTATGTATTTTGTTCTCTTTTTTTTTCTTTTTTAAGAAACGCATTCATCTGCTGAGCAGATTTTCATTTGTATGGATTTAAGGTCAACCTATGAATTTTCCTCTTTAGGGCCAATGGCCTCAACTCTTTATGAAGAGGCTTTTTGTAAGTGTTCTTCACTTATTCCTCCCATCCCTTTGAAGTACGTACACAAGGGCAGCGCACATATATTTGTTTGGTTTGCAGAGAAAATAAACAGGGTAACATCAGGCAGTTCAAATGGAAATTTAAAACTTGTGTAAGTTTCTTAATTTGTTTTCACTCATATGAAAGTCCATCCTTTGCTATCTGTATTTCTCTATGAAAAGCTTTTTTTCCCTTTGTGTGGTGGCACTTTCACAAATATTTTATCTTGTGCCACTTTTTTTTCTTCTACTTTTTTGTATTTCAAAATAATTGTTCACTCAAATCATTGGTTTTGGTTTCAGTTATGGCGAAAGAATAGTCTGTTAACGTTCTTAGAGCTGAAGTGACAAGTTTTTTTCAAAACTATAAATCTGTTTGAAAAGGACAAGAACAAGCAGATTCGTGTTCGGTCAGTCGGAAACTATCACTACTTTTAATTAGGTACATGATTCAAAATCTCTTTAAGCTATGTTTTAACTCTTACAGCTGTTGTTTTTTTTATGACCTTGTCTTTCTAAAAATTTCAAAAGCAAGTTTAATTCAAAATTGGTTGATAAAATTAATTTCTATCCTGAACGAAAGCATGAGATGTGATTTACTGTGGTCAGAGCGTAAAACTGAAGCTATCTACTGTTGTTACTATTTTTATCATCCTTTTACTTTGTTTTAATGTGTGTTATGATACTTTATGTTTGTGATACCAGCAGTCTAAAGATTTTTATGGTTTCACGCCAATACCCTGTCAATATCTGTATTTATCTCTCTTGGATATTGTTCACGTTTTTCAGTCCTAGTAAGCTGCTCAGCCAATGTTAGGTTGTTTTTGTTTTTGCTTTGCTGCATTAAAAAATTAATATTGTGAGCAGTCTTGGCAGTTTTTTATCCTTTTCTGCATTGGCTATTGATTTTTTTTGTAATGCTTTTTTTTAGGGGGGGACACAGTTGTAGTTTTTTTTTTTTTAATCTTATTTTTTACTTGGTAAATGTTTGCAATTTTTTAAAGTTTATTTTCCCCCAAAAAATCTGAACCTAAAATCCTTTTGAGCTTAACATTGGTGGCGTATTATCAAGCAACCTCACATTGAAATTGGCAGGAATCTTTCTTTTCAAACTCAAGTCTGCCACAGGTGCCCTGGCTTGAAGGTATTCTGAGAGCTTGAGGCTTCCTTGTTGTGGATAAGCTTTATGCAAAAAAACCAAACAAACCATACCATATCCAGAGCAAGAAAAGCTCATGGACCATTCATGCTCACTGTATTAGATGTAAAATGACCACTTGTGGCAGCAAGATATTGAACTTTTAGATTTTAAAACCGGTTTTCACTGCAGCTGTTTTAAAGGCCTCCAAGAAGGACCAGGTTGTATGTTGAATGACCATTTAGATCCTTATATTCTCATTATTACTGTTATTATTAATATAAATTGTAAACTTCTGTGGATATTTTTATCTTGCGAGTTGCAGGACTGTATGTTTTTCTTTGGTCCATGAAATTTATGATGGTATTGGTAATGACAGTGACTTTGTGCAAGCAGATCTGTTTGGCCCAAAGTTGAGTGTGATTGGCCCAAGTGTTTAGTTTTCAATTGTTTTAGTTTTTTAAAATTCTACTTTTAAGTGTTTGGTGTGGATGAGCACTTTTGTTGTTGACTTGCAGGCATTTTATTAGAGACTTGTATTTTTAATAAAATATCCTCTGCAGTTGTATTTTTTTTTTTCTTTGTTAATGTGAAGTTTAGGTAGCGTTTTTAATCTTTACATATACTTTATTACAATATCTTCTTTTCAAAATATTATCTTTGTTTTATCGTCATAGTTATCTGACTTGATAATGCTTGTTCAACTATATGTTCACATTGAGTATATTAGGGCATGTTATTGATTTCAAACTCCCTTGATTTTCAAATGTAAATCCTGTGCATGTGTGTGTGAGAGAGAGAGTTTGATTATGAGAATTTTTGGAGGGGCATTTCTTTTTTCTCTCTGCATGGTCCCTCCAGTCTTTCAACCAGAAGTTTTCTGAATCTTAGCTTTAACAGAGAGAAATGTGCATTATTTACTCTGGACTTAATGCCTATCTGCATATTTTTTTGCTTGTGTACAAACATGACATTTTCTTCTCTGTTCCACACATTAGTTTATGTGCATCTCTCTCTCTCTCTCTCTCTCTGTCCTTGTCCCTCCTTTTTCTTTCGTTCTTTCTTTATTTTCTGTTTAAACATTCGAACCAGGCAATAGAAGGCTTCATTCAGGGTAATCAAGTTTTTTTTTTGTTTTTTTTACATGATTTTATTATTTAGGCTTTTATTTCGTTTTCATGGCTGTCTCTCAAGCTGTGATATTTATAGCAATTTTCTTCTCTATGGCTAATGTGAGAGTAAATATATGAGAAATTGATGTAGGCATTTAAAATTAAGAAGGAATATAGATCGTAATTATTTAATTAACAGAGAAATAATTCATTGCATAGGGCTTCTAACCTTTATCTCAGTAAACAAGAATCAAACTGGTATGGTTGCTCTTTGTTCAATGGAAAATTATGTCGTTTTTTTTTTTCTTTAAAAGGTCAATATGGTAATTATTGGAATTGGATTCTAAATGATTTGACTAGCAGTGTCTCAAACATGTCCAATGCCGCTTCGCTGCTAAAGAAAAAAGTTGATGAAGTGAAAACTTCTAGTTGTGTATAATCCTTACAATTTATTTTTTTTTTTTTAGCTAATGGTTCATTTAAATAATACTTTGTTAAATTTCAAGTTTTGTAGGAGGATTTCAATGGTTTTTCATGGGATGATTATGAGACGTTCTGTTTTTGCTTTTTTGGTTTTTTTAAAATTCTTTTTAAATAATTTCATTACTTAAAGAAAAAAATGGATGTTACAATTTGTTTTGTTCTCTGTGCATAAAATAATGAACTGCCCCCTCCACTTACATGACTCGTTTTTTTTACACATTGGCTTTCTGTGAGAGAGAACAATCTAGATTTGTTTTTTTCAGCTTTCTTTGTCCCCTGCTTTATTGTGATTAAATGTGAGTCACCATTACTATCATCTGATCACAACACTGCCTGACAGGGCGAAGGAAGGGATTTCTCAGCTCAAAATTTAAAACAGGGTCGATTTCCATCAACAGTATTGCAAAGAAGAAAAAAAAAAATGCCTTGCCATGCCTTAAATAAAAGAATTTAATGTCAGATTTTTCCTCTTCACTGTAATTTTTTTACACTCTTGTTCTTCGATATCCACCGAACTGCCGAAGTTGATCCACCAATATCCATGATGTTGTGCCATGTGTGAAAAATCCTTCCCTTCACCATGTTTCTCTGCTCATGTATTGTTCATCTCTCTATTGTTCAACTATCCAGAGAAGGATATGCCAGCCTATGAACTGTGGTGCATTCTTCTGTTGTCTGTTGCTGGAGTTTTCAATCTGTATTTGTTTCCAAACTTTCTGATGAATATTTCTTTGATGTAAATTAATCTGATTGCACATGTAGATCTTGCTTACATAAACATAAAGACTTTAGTGTTGCTTGAGTCAAACTGAAAAATCATTGAATTCATCTCTGTGTTGCAAATTAAGATAAGTTTTACATCATTTCTTCTTTAGCATTTTTCACTGGGCAGGGGCAAAGAGCATGTAATATTTTTTAAACGGTGAAGGTAATGGTTATCAATTCCACATTGCATACATCTCACTGTCAAAAAATAAAAAAAGAAAAGCTGATAAGTGTTTTATAAATGATGAGGTTTGGTTTTCAGAATTTGCAAATACTGTTAAGACTAATTTTTTTTTTGGCATTTGAAATGTTTCTCTTCTGTATTTCTTTGGTTTTAGGTTTGTTTTGTTTTTGAGTCTCCAAAAAAAGAGAAAAAATCTGAAGATCTCAGATATCTATGGCAGTCTGGCTGTGACATTGCAGGGTTAAAACACCAGGAGTTTTGGGTCTCAATAAACATCTTGAGCAATCACAAAAATATTTGCTAAACACATTGTAGGATGAAACAGTTGTTTTTGTTGGTTTTTTTTTTGTTTTTCAAGAGAATAGTCATGTATTTATTTTATACAAATTTAACATGTCTGTTTGAAAAGGCGTTTTTACTATATATATGTTTCAGTTGATGTTTAGGAATGTTTCCACTGTCCAAGTCTTAATCAAACAACCAAACTAAAGTAATTAACTCTGGAGTGTGGGAAGTAAGGTTGAAACCCCCAGAGTATAATCTATATAACAGCATTGTACTATCTTGCAGCTTGTCTAGACTGTGGCTGCTTTGATGATTTAAAAAAAAAAAAAATTGATTTTAATCTTATAAGATGTATTATTTCCTAAATTACAAAAAAAAAAAATTATAATTATGGTGTGATAGGAGAAAAGTCTGCAGTGTGGTTTTTTTTGTTTTTGTTTTTCGGTGTTTAACAGAACTGCGCATGCAGCTCTGATCTGTGTGCTGTGCAGACTAGTGTGTTACACAAAGCCACTCTATTTTAGCAAGGTTTTACTGATGTATAAATCAGCACTGCTCAAGTTGTTTTGATGCACACATGTGTTGAATAGTTCTATGTTACTGTCACAGTGTGTGTGCATGTGTGCTGAATTTGATAAGATACGTGTTTGCCCTTTTGATTTGCTTAATAAAGGGAGCCTTGATTTTCTTGACTGTGACAAAAAAAATCTGGGTGTCCACTCAACTCAAAAGTTACATAATAAACTTACACAGTTCTGAACCACAATGCCTTCTTCTGTCTCTCTGTCCTTATTTGAATACATGTACTATGTGTAAAAGTTTATTCTAAAATGTTTTAGTGTTATAGCACACTGGCTGCTTATGAAATGAACAATAGGCACAAACGCACATACACAAATGTACCAACCTCTTCAATACAACAATCTTCTGACAATTAGTTCTGCTCAGGAATTGTAAAGCTTTCAACACTTAACTTTTTTTTTTTTTTTTTTTTTAAATTTGGCTGTATTTCCAAATTGCTTTTTGTCCTGGAAGTGCAGTGCCTGAAATGAATACTTTACTCATTGGACATAATAATTTGATTGGTGTGAAAGAGGAAAGTCATTGCATGTTTTAGCTTTGTTTGAATCAGGTAATTTAAACAGCTGTTATCAAACAGTTGGAAGAAGGGGTTGTGCTGTATAAAAAAATATATAAAAACTTGACCCCTGACAAAAAGAAAAGATTCTTTAAAATATTGACAAGACATGCAGACAGACAAATGAGGAATAGCTGTCCATTCCTTCTCCCCAGACACGGGCAAATGAGGAATAGCTGTCCATTCCTTCTCTCCAGACACAGGCAAATGAGGAATAGCTGTCCATTCCTTCTCCCCAGACACAGACAAATGAGGAATAGCTGTCTGTTCCTTCTCCCCAGACACAGGCAAATGAGGAATAGCTGTCCATTCCTTCTCCCCAGACACAGGCAAATGAGGAATAGGTGTACATTCCTTCTCCCCAGATACAGGCAAATGAGGAATAGCTGTCCATTCCTTCTCCCCAGACACAGACAAATGAGGAATAGCTGTCCATTCCTTCTCCTCAGACACAGACAAATGAGGAATAGCTGTCTGTTCCTTCTCCCCAGACACAGACAAATGAGGAATAGCTGTCCATTCCTTCTCCCCAGATACAGGCAAATGAGGAATAGCTGTTCCTTCTCCCCAGACACAGACAAATGAGGAATAGCTGTCTGTTCCTTCTCCCCAGACACAGACAAATGAGGAATAGCTGTCTGTTCCTTCTCCCCACACACAGACAAATGAGGAATAGCTGTCCATTCCTTCTCCC
>BLXT01003580.1:1629651-1640901 GCA_019648995.1 Plakobranchus ocellatus
CAGACACAGACAAATGAGGAATAGCTGTCCATTCCTTCTTCCCATCAAATAAATGAGGATATTCAGTTCAGATAGCTTGTTTTTTTAGTTTTTCCTTAATATTGATCAAAGTCTATTGTCTGGAATGGACATAAGACATATCTATGGGACGTGTTCTTGGGTGACCAGCATTTTGCCTTGAATGGATAAAAGTCTAAATGGGACTCCCTCTTGAGCCCCTGGGATTTTTTGCCTTAAATGGATCCTAGGGGAGTTGCCATAAGAGCGTTTGGTTTTATGGACATAATGAGATTTCTAAAATGGCCTGTTGCACCAATTTTTTTTTAACCTGTTAAAGTGATGTTTACCTCTTCAAGCCACTAGCAAGTCAAAGCTGCTACACCTAGGGGAAAAAACATTAGAGCAGGCAAAATATTTATAGGCTATAATTTTTAAAAATTTTCTTGGCGTATGTTGATTTATTTGTGTCAATTCCTTATCCATTCTAACTTTTCTACATAGACTGGTCAATTTTCAATAATTTTAGTCTAAATCTATGGTTGCTTATCAAGGCTAATGGGTTCCTTTTTCAATAAAGCTGGCACAAAGCATTGAATTTAGCAATAAAAGCAGGCACTTGTGCAATAAAACGTATCTCAAAATCTAGCCTAGGGTGTTTTATAAATAATCACAATGTGTTCTGATTTTTTTTTTTCACAAAGCTGTTTTTGCAAAGATGAGCTTAACTTGCTGACTTGATGACTGTCACGTAGGCAGAAAAACACATTACATAAAATCTCTGAGGAGCAATGTTCCAAGAAACAGATTGATGACGAGAAGGGACAATACATGGCAACAAAAGCAATGGGATGTGGATGTGCTCTTGGATCCTCAGCCTTTTACCATAGAGACAAAATGTAACTTCTTCGTTAAGATATAAGTTCTTAGGTTTCCTAGCTTAAACTTCCTAGTCATGTATCCAATCCTTCACCAATCAACTCATATTTGATTTTCTTTAAACCTTTCAAAGGTTCATTTGTGTCAAACATTTCATAAATATTCATTAGACCTAGTATGAAGAAGTAGGTCTTTTAAGAAAACAAACACAAGAGCATGATCACTGAATACTCATTCCTTTAGTGCAAAAAAGGTAATTTTATTGTTAAAACAGTTTCACTTTGAGCAGAACAATATATAATTCAGGTGAAAGCAATGATTAATACTTGTACATATACAATCTTGTTAGGATCATAATATAAAGAATGTATTGTTGCATAGTTAGTATAGTTCAAGCAAGGATTAAATGCATCACAAGACACTGCAGTTTGAACAAGGTTTTATATCACAGAGAAAAGTTGAATGTAATTATCATTCCAAGTAAGGTATAGGGGGATTATGCTTAAACCTCAACAACTTTTATAAACATCATCTGGAGCTTTAAATTAACCTGACAAAACTGACAGCACCAGCTGACATTGCAGCAGAAGATTTTAAAAAATTATATATTTTTACAAGGGCAGACAAACTAACATTTGCAAAACCCATTTAGAACTATTTCCAGTCAACTTTCACTGCTTGTTTTTGTATGGCCTAAGTAGATCTTTAGCTTGTCTGCCCTTCCTGTGTGTTTAGCTAGGGGGCTATACATGTAAATAGAGACGGCAAAGAAAATTATAAAACTTTAATCTAAGATGAAGATTCCCAAGCCTTAATGTGTGCACACACACACAAGTGAATTTAACTTGCAGGTTTTATGAACTTTGAGGAATCAAAGTTGTGCATTGCTGCTCTGAATCTACCACGGAATTAAACAACCTATGTAAATATCAAAGGAAAATTATAAAATATTTAAAAATTACAACAAAAATGAAATAAAAGAAATGTTGAACTTTCAGAGTTGGAATGAAAAATGAACAATTCATGTACATAACCTTGAATATGTGAGATGGTAGAAAGTGGCACAATCGCTATGAACAGTCACAGCATGAGGTTTCTGTAATGATCCGAATAAGAAAGACATATTATAAAATATTTAAAAATTACAACAAAAATGAAATAACAGGAATGTTGAATTTTCAGGATTGGAATAAAAAATGAAAAATAATTTACAAAACCTTCAATACGTAAAATGGTAGAAATTGGCATAAACGCCATGAATAGTTACAGCATGACACTATTGTAATGATCTGAACGAGAAAGACGTGTTATAAAAATATTTATAAAATACAACAACAACAAATAAAATTAAATTAAAGGAATGTTGAATATTCAGGGTTGAAACAAAGCAAAAAAATAATAATAATTCACATTCACAAACCCTTGAAATATTTGAAACAGTAGAAATTGGCATTATTGCCACTATAAGTTACAATATGAGGCCACTGTAATGATCTGCATCAGAGACCACTATCAGTATCTGCAGCATGGCGCTATCGCTATGATCTGAACAAACACAGCTGTCATATATCTGTAGATGGCGTGACCACTATGATCTGAATAAACACAGGTAACATTACATGGAGCTATCACCATGATCTGAATAAAAACAGCTACCATTATAAAATGATTATTCATAGACGAGGGTATCTCTATGATCGGAATAAAAATAGATACTTTTACCTACTCGTGTGCTACAGCTAAGATCTGAACAAACACAGGTACCATTTTCTTTAGTATTATGATCTACATATACACCACAATTGGTCTCCGTGGTGAGGGGCTATCTAATATGATCTGAAAAAAAAATACCACTACAGGTCTATATCGCACTGTACTCCCATGATGATCAGGATGAATACTACTAATGTCTATAGCATGAGACTATCTTTATGACCTGTGCATAAACACTACTAATATCTGTAGCATGCAACCATTACTTTGATCTACATGAACACAGTAATGCCAGAGCTTCAGAGGCAGTGGGTACAATCTTTGTTCCTTTGTTACCCGTAGTGTTAAGTAGATCATAAAGATTGTCCATGGTACACATACCAGTAGGGTTTTATGCAAATCATAATGTTCCATGCTTAAGATATTAAAATCAAGAAATAAAAACAATAATAAACTGTAGTTAAAAAAAAATACATGACCCTTGCAATTATTTTAATCATAAAAATTTTTTTTACATATAGGTATTGACATGAAGAAATGACAATGGAAAAGTTATTGCCTCAAAATCATTCAATTTAATCAATCCTAGATTAAAAAAAGAAATGAAAAAGAGTGGGAAAAAAAAAACGCAACATTCACAACAAACAAACAAAAAATGCTTGAGAAATTTTCATGGTTCAATGATATTTTATGATGGTAAATCTCATGTTCCTATCTCATTCTAAATTTTATTTTTCAAATGCAGAATAACTAAACGGCTTTGATAAAGCATGTAAGTCTTATATTTTTAACGTAAAGTACTACTTGCTAATGATACACAATATTTCAATCAGGAACAGAACAGTTTTATGTTGTGCCATTTTTCTTGCAGTGGTTTCATTTCAAACCAAAATTTACCAGACTATAGTTCTTAATGTGATTTAAGCAGATGTTTAAAGATATTCTAATGTATCCATCTTTTGTCTCCATCAGGAGCTATCGATGCATGCACTGGCAGTGAAAAAAACTAGTAAACTTTCCCTGGCATGATTGACTTGGGATCTTCTGTCACAAATTTAAACTAATCACCAACACCTGGCTCAACACATGCCAATAAACCTTGAAATCACAACCAATAGAATCAAAATAGCTTAACAGTGTTATTTGCTCATTTGCTGTATGAAAGATAGATTTGTGCAAAATATGGTGATTTCAGGCAGTTGAATACATCATTATATGTACTTCAGTCTTTTATTGGATAAAAAGGCTTATTTGGCTTCTTCCAAAAAGAACTTTGGTTAAAAAATGTACACTGAAAATTTAACACAACCAAGAGAAATTAAAGACAACAAGGTGGTGGAGAAAGCAGTAAGTGTTGGACGGTTTGGGCAGTAAATAAGAAATAGAAAAAAAAATTTTTTTTAAAGAAAGATGTAATGCTGCTATAAATACATTTGAATCACTTAGCAGAGAAGAATTTCAACACTTTGAATATGTGAGAAAAAAAAAGAAGAATAAAACATGAAAGCAACAAATTGACAAAAAATCTCTGCTGAAGAGATCTTTGATAAGTAGAAAGATGGTGAAACACCGACATAATGTAAACCTTCTGAAAGCATGCATCATAAGGGAGGAGGGGAACGACGAGGAGAAGGTGAAAAAAGAAAAAGAAAACTGAAATTGGACATCAGGTTTTTTTTCCTCCTCTAAAAAGCACCTCTCCTTTCTTATAAGAAGTATTTCTAATGACATTATATTTGTTACTAATTTTCTTATTGGTAAAAGCAACAGCAGTTTAAGTTACTCCATCTCTGTCAAACACATATCTCATTATGGTAATGTACGATATAAAACAATTCCTTGGAATATTATTTATATTGATTTATCTCAAATATGACACTGGCATAAGGAATAAATTTAATTTACTAATGCATGTACATGTATCAGAAATGCATTTTCCCCCCTCCTTTGTCTGGGCAGGCCTATTTTGTTTTTGAATTCCATGTGTGAGTATTGCTTTTTCAGCAGCTATATTTATTATAAAGTTATCACCCAACTCATCATTGTAATTTCTACCATAAATTTGAATCCACAAAGCTCAAGTTATGTTCCATGTATTATTATGCTAAAGTATAGATTCAATTTACCCAATTGCAATAAAGTGATAACTTAAATGTGACACTGGGCTTAAAGATATTTGACATGCACCGCATTAGTCTCTGATGCAACTGGATCGAGGCCAAGATCAGAACCAGGATATGGGCCAGGCCCAGGATCTGGATCTGGATCAAGCCCAAGATCAAGACCAGGATCCCCCTCTAGACCCTCTAGATAAGATTGAGGCAGATCTAGATCTACCTTGTGTAGGTGATATTGACCTAGATGACACTACAGATGTATCTGAAAGGCTTGGATCAGACGTCCTGTCATCCTCTGATGCTGTGGAAGATGCTGGGGAATTTGAGCGGATTGTGGATTCCTCATTCTCTGAAGTTTCTGGCAGAGCAATAGGAGCAGTGCTGCCTGTGGACGTGTAATTATCACTGGAAGTGGTGGGCAGTTCTGATGCTGAAGGGGCACTTGGCGATAGCATGGGGTATGATGGAACTGGGAGTGGGTGGTCACTGTATGGCGGAGGGGCCATGGGTTGTAGACCTGTGCTTGGAGGAACTGTGGCGTAAAGCCCTTTCAGTACATCATCATAGGATGGAGGTGGAGGCAACGATGATTGTTCCCCAGAGTTTGAATCTGGGGGAGGCAGAGGAGGCAAGTCTTCATAGCGTGGAGCAGGCTCTGAATTGTCCCCACTCCTCCCAGTATCGCTTATGACAAAGACGGAACTTCGGTTGTTGAGCACACTAACATCAGATTCAGAGGATGCATCTGACTGATGTCTTTGGCGAGATGGAGCGCCCAGTTCCAATTCAGAACCTGCCCTGGATGCTCTGGTGTCTGAGCGAGGGGGCTGCTGTGTTGGAGGAGGGGTCCTGCAGCTCACAAATCTGGCAGATGGCGTAAACACACAACATATAATCAAACAATAACAAGACTAAAAATAACGTTTGTTAGTGTATTAAATGATCAGGTTATTTATTTTGTGTATATACCCTATCCAAAGTAAGATGATTACATGCTCTCAAGCCCTCAACAGGCTGAGATGACAGTAGTGGGCTCAAACTTGGGTCCCTGCTGATCTCAGGGCAGACTCCCTGACCACTGCACCACCTATGCCCTTGTGTAATTGGGCAGTCAGCACTTTGCGCTTACTGCTTAAATAGATGGGGAAAGAAACAACTGTTGATGAAAAATAACAGTTTGTGAATTTTCAACAAGATAGTAAGGAAAAAAGACCTACATTTTTAAGAATCATGTGTAGGCATTAGAAAGAGATTGAGGATCAAGATACAATACATATGTGACCTGCGTACCAAAATGAATTCTTTGGCGCTAGGCGGCTAACAGAGCTATAGAGGAAATAGCCTCCCAGGTTGCACATAAAGAAAAAAAAAAATTTCGTGTTTATGAATTGAAAAGCTAAAACCATTTCCTAAAATTTAAAAATCAATAAAGCATTGAAATTAAAATAATAAATTTAAAAGTAAAGGCAAACCGTGGTTACTTAGGATTTTTTAACATTGGACCAAAATGGACCATTGGTAGAGGTATACTTTAAAATTAATGTATACTGAAATAGGGAGGTTTCAACATTAATCAAGAATAAGTACAGTGATTTTTTCACCTGATTAAACTACCAAGTGGTTCTGAACGGAAGTCTCGGCGTAAAGAAGCAAATCTAGTGCTGCACCCATCACTGCTGATTCTGCTACGCCAGCTACTTCTGCTACTGCTGCTGGTGTTACAATGCAACTTTTCCCCAAGTGTTGGTGCGAGCATACAGAAAACGGCCACACATAGTGTGATCAGAGCTCCCTTCAGAAGATTTACAGACCAGCCAAGTTCTAGCAAATCTCCCTCTTGCTGGCCTTCAGGTCCGCGAAAACCCTTCAGGTAAGGTAGGATTGTGCTATCTCTTTTGAAATTATCCTGATACACCTCGGTTGACATAATACCTAGGAAAGCTGGATATAAGAGAAAAGAAGAAAATGAGAAAGTGGCAAATGGAGGAAGTAGAAGAAGTGGTAAGAAAATGATGGAGGACAAGAAAATGGATAGATATAGGATAATGGAAACGAAAAGATGGAAGAAGTGTTAAGAGAATGATGGAGGATTCAGAAAACAGCAAATGGAAGAAGTAAAAAGGGACAGATGGAGGAAATGGAAATATACTAATGGAGGAAATTGAAAGGAGTATTTGGAGGAAGTTAAAAAAAGCAGACTGAAGAAATGGAAAGGGATGGATGGAGGAAGTAGCAAAGGACACATGGAGGAGATAGGACAAATGGTGGAAGTGAAATGGGGCTATTGGAGGATGTGAAGATGGGCAGAAGGAGAAGGGGATAAAAAAAGATGGTAGAAGTGGAATGGGGCAGTTGGAAAAAACGAGGATGAAGTATGGATCATGTAGGTCTACCAAAAGATAAATCCAAATATACATTTGGTTTGCATGCTTGGTGCTGTAGTAGCAATTATAATTTTTATGAATAAAAAAACATCCAGGCGATTTTTCTGCACTATTCAGTTCAATTTAATTTAGAGAGCATGTTCTTTTACTTAACTAATTCCTTTTATTCAAGCATGAAGGTGTCTTCAACATCCATGACCCTTAAAGGCTTAAACTTATTTGTCCCCAAGAGTGAAGTATTTGTATACTTTCCTACTCTGACCCAAGAACAAATTCTTTTTCCCATTGCTATTTCCAATCTTTTATGAGGATCTATTAAAAAAAAAGTTTAGATTTTTCCCAAAACTATCTTTACCTCCAAAAAGGCTAAGGAGCTCTCCTGCATGTTGATGATAGAACTTGGGATGATACTGAATCTCTACCTTGATTGTGTTGCCTTTGCAGAGGCCATAGGCGAAACAAAGCAGGGCCAAAATGACCATGATTCGAACAACATGTAAATAACCTGTGGGTAAAGAGGACATTGGAACAAGGGAACAATTGGCTCAAAACCAGCCCAAATAAGTCGCAAATCCAATTTTGAGCACTTTAATCCTTCAAACTGCATCCTTTGGCTTTGTATGAGAGAAAAATTGATACATACATGTTGATCCAAACGAAGACATTAGTGTTTACAGTTACTGGATAAGCTCTACACTAGGAATGAAACTTTTGAAAAATGCATGTTATGAGACACCCAGCGCATTAGCAGTTGTAAGGCACCACGCTTTTTCCGCACAAAGTCTTTGCTAGGTTGTATATTGGCAAGAAATGCACTCTTCAAGTGATATAAAATCATGATTTTTTTTCTATTTATTAGTAATAGCTTTGTTTCGTTGTTTATAGAGAATGAATAACCCACGCAGATTCCTTTTTTTTATGGAAGAGATCAAAATTCAACAGTATAACAGAAAACAAACTTAACATGGACCATAAGGGAGAGCAATTCAATTTCTAATCTAAGACAAGATGTAAAGCAACCCCAACCCTTTGTGATTGAGTGCCATTTGGAGATTATGTGCATCTGTTGCATATCCTCTAGAAATGTGTACATTACAGGCTGGTAATAATAAATCTCAACTAACCAATTTCATTGATATAAAACACTAAATGATAAGCAAGACTCAAGTAGAGATACAACTACCTATAAAACATGAAACAGGAATCTTTAAAAGTTTTTGTATTATGTTAAAAAAAGTTTTTTTTCCTTGGGTCCATTCTAGATCCTTTGATTAAAGTTTCTCTCTTTCTTGCCTGCTTTTCAATGGTATGGGAGGCTTTTTCCTGAACAGAGAAAGGGTGGGAGTGATGAGAGAGGAAGGGGTAAGAACGAACTGCAGTGGAATGCAGGAGAGACCCAACAAAGGAAGGAAAAGGAATAAATTTCAGTAATTTTTCCCGAGAGGTTTTGCAGTGCTCACCGTCAATTCCAGTCACTCCAAAGGACATACATTCGTCCTCTTTCTCCTCCTCATCAGCTCTACCATTGCTCTGGGTGCTGGTCGTGCTGGTGTGATCTGATTGGGTTGTACTGGAAGCTGCGCCCATCCCTGTTGTGCCATTGCTAGGCAACAAGTTGGTTGAATGATTCATATGGAGATCACAGTACTGCCATAAACCTGCTTCCCCTTCAAAATGCATTACATTTGTCCATTGAACAGTGCCCATGCCAACTAGAAACAGGATGACACATACAAAGTGAGCAAATACTCCGACTGCTCGCAGTAAGTCAGTGGGACAGCTAGCCATTGTGCAAATTCAGTAGGCAACTTTGAACTTGCACTGGTCAAAATGAAACAAGACAAAAGGAATTTGACTGCTTGTCAAACTGATATAAAGCTAACTCTCCGGCCACATCAATATATGCTGGTAGCATGATTAACTCGTCTCTTTTCAACAACTGGCACTCTCCGTCTGTTGAGAACATACACTGTAGATGACAATAAACAAAGTGCATTGATGATCATAGGATATCTCCATGTTAACTTATGCCCCACAAAAATGATATGTAATTGATACATAATATGCATTATATATGTGTGTGTATATATGAAAGGTTTTTGAACAAAATAAGTCATATCTAATCAAGAAGACTTTGACATTAACAGTATGATGCTGAATTAGTATCTTTATTAATGGGGCAAAATTATTTTACTAGCCATAATGTTAACAGTTTGATAAATTAAAGCTCAGAAGAATACAAAGACATGGAGGGAAAAAGTTACCAGCAGGATAAATGAGATAACAATAAGTGTAAATAACAGGAATACGAAGACAATTGCTTAAGGTTGTGTAGTGTTCCCTCTTTTCACATTTTCTGCCAATAGTAGTCACCATCTTCAATAATCAACTTTGTCATGAAGGTTTTAATTTAGATCATTATTGCAAGCTCATACATTCTTGACCAGTCACCCAATATCATAGATATATACAAAGGCTATACATTCTTGACCAGTCATCCAATATCATACACACAAAAGCTATCACACATTCTTGACCAGTCACCCAAAAATATCATACATACATACAAAGGCTATCACACATTCTTGACCAATCACCCACCATCATACATACAAAGGCTATCATACATTCTTGACCAGTCACCAAATATCATACATACAAAGGCTATCACACATTCTTGACCAGTCACCCAACATCACACATACAAAGGCTATTCTACAGGAGCTGTTTCTTTTAAGATTGTAGTGCACAAGATGCCATATACTGTTGTATTTTTTAATAAATTAACAGTGTTATGTTTTCGCAATTTAAAGACCATTTGTTTAACATAACTTTCATCTGTAATTGATTATCTACAGATTTTTACGTTTCCTTAGTGATCTAGTTTTTAAAGTTCTTAAAGGCCTGTAGCTTATTCAAACACCATAATCTTATACTATAATCAGGAATCGACTTATATAAATCCATCTGATCATTCTTCATCGTTATCCATAAATATATTGCACGGAGAGAGAAAGAGAGAGAGAGAGAGAGAGAGAGAGAGAGAGAGAGAGAGAGGGGGGGGGGAGAGAGAAAGATTAAATCTGTCATTTTCATATGAGAGTCGCGTTTACATAAAATATGGTTTAGTATATATATAAAGCTAAGGACGAAGTAATAGGACTTACATGATCAAAAACGCCAATAAAGACTCGATTTAATCATATTGTGTAAAGCCTGAGTAGAATCACATTCTTAGACAAGTCATGCTAAAATAAAAATGCTTATAATTCTTTTGTTTTCCCTCGCATTAAAACAAAAGCAAAGGAAAACTTTCACTTGATCATAAGTTTGAAGCCTATGGCCACATATTCATACACACTGTGCAACACGGCAGTAGCACACAACTAGATTAGATCGTGTCATCCTTGAACTCTTTTCAAGCATGCTGAAGTTGATCTAGATCTCGCAGTACCAGATCGAGAGCCAAGCAAAGCTAAAGCCAACTACTGTGCCTGGACCTTGAGAACACACAGACACAATCAATAAAATGAATTAATTTTCCTATATAATGGATAAAGGCTTAGCTTGAATGATTGCTTGGTAGATCTTTTACAATTATTTTAATCCACTTGAGCCACAGTCGTTTCTATTCTACGAATGACAATCACATCTGCACACACACACAAAAATTAATATAAGCATAATTAGGCCTTAACCACACACCTGAACTCAGAACTTCAAACTTAACCCTGGCCCCAGAGTCGCTGCAGGTTTCGTTACTAAGATCATATAAATAGCACAGGCAAGTCATTGTCAACTCAGGCGTACGCTTCTTGCCCTTACTGCCACCCAATCCCACCCATTTTCCCCCTTGGCCAGCCAAGGGTACACGGTAATAAGAGGACAAGACGTAAAATACCAGGTAACTATTTGTGTCTGCTATGTCACGTCCAGGGTATAAATCAAGAGTTGCTCAATCAACATTATGGTGTAAAATATATATATATATATATAATTATATGCGGGCCTTTCTAATTTATAAAAATAGGCCTCTGACTACAAACGCTTTTCCTAGGAAGAAGATGTTACTTTATGTAACTACAGGTGTACTTTATCCATTCAACGTTTTGTTTCTTCGGCACTGACTTAACATTGTTTCTTTTTATGTCAAGAAAAAA
>BLXT01003580.1:1733310-1744383 GCA_019648995.1 Plakobranchus ocellatus
AACAAAAAGTCCCCCCCCCCCCCTCTTCCTCCCCCGCCCTCTCCCTCTCCCCTAAAATAGATGAGCATGATTAAAGAATTTCTTGAAGAACTACAACACATCCATTTCTAAAAATTTTGAGTTTCATCAAACTAATCTATGTCACAAAAACAATTCATGTAAGAAAATGTCGCCGCACAGCAGCTATTTACTAAACAGGGCAATTATAAAGATGTATTCTTTCATGCCATAGTTTCGCATCTACCAGGAAAAAGAATTTGATCAACACAGTTTTGAAAGAACAAAGTGCATGTAGAGTTTCCAAGTTACTGATACAAATCTTGATTTCCTAAATTCTTTCACTTTGGTAAACTTCAACTGTATAATAGCTACAGTAACGATAATAACAACACAGATAACAACAGCAGCGGCAGCTGCAACAGCAACTGCAAAAACGACAACAAGAACAAATTCATATCTCAAGGAAAACAATAAGAGGAAAGCATTCAGAGAGAAAAATAAATATACCTTCAACAGCGAGGCACAATCTCTGGAT
Organism: Plakobranchus ocellatus; assembly: GCA_019648995.1. Taxonomy (NCBI): domain Eukaryota; kingdom Metazoa; phylum Mollusca; class Gastropoda; family Plakobranchidae; genus Plakobranchus; species Plakobranchus ocellatus. Next base: position 1,733,846 of record BLXT01003580.1, read on the forward strand.
AGAAAATTATCGTTTATCTTTTTTTCCCATATACAAAAGGAAAGATTAAAAAAAATTAGACATGGACAGAAGAGACCTACATGGTTGACATGGACAGAAGAGACCTACATGGTTGACATGGACAGAAGAGACCTACATGGTTGACATGGACAGAAGAGGCCTATATGGTTGACATGGACAAAGAGACCTTCATGGTTGACATGGACAGAAGATACCTACATGGTTGACATGGACAGAAGAGACCTACATGGTTGACATGGACAGAAGAGGCCTATATGGTTGACATGGACAAAGAGACCTTCATGGTTGACATGGACAGAAGATACCTACATGGTTGACGCATGGATAATAATATAATGGCAAGTTGAGAAGCTCTGATTCAGAAGCATTGATAAACGGGCGGCAGAATAGCTATGGAACAATAAAAAAACCCTGATAGCGATAATGATAATAATAATTATAGCAAAATGATCGTGGCAATGATAATGGTAATAACAATGATAATGATGATGATGATGACGAAGACGTCGACCTCGACGACGATGACAACAAAAACAACAACAACAACAACAACAACAACAACAACAACAACAACAACAACAACAACAACAACAACAACAACAATATTAATAATAATCGTTCTAACAAAATAGTCACAACATGATGAATAATGAAAAGAAACGACAATTCACAATGCACTAGAGGCATATTAATAGGGGCAGCAAAAATCCTTATATCGATATGGTAAAAAAGAGGCAGATGGTATTGATATAACGATGTGATGAAAGATGGGAGCAGCAAGAACATCATATCGATCGGATGAAAGAGAAACCACTTCGATAAGTCTTTATCATGGTTTGATTATGAAGATGAAGTGACAATATACAATGTTCTTTTGTTTTTTTTAAATTGTAATAACCGTTTCGATATGTAATTATGTTGAACACTGATCTGTTGAACAGAATCAATATGTCAGTCTGACCTTTTCATTCCTTCAAGGAGTCAAAAAAGGCAACTATGTACACATAAGGCTTACTTTATTCTTCGTTGTATAAGAATCATACATCTCAAGATGTAAAAAGTCAAAACACATTTTCAGGAAGGAAGAGAGAGAGAGAGAGAGAGAGAGAGAGAGAGAGAGAGAGAGAGAGAGAGAGACGCACAGATAAACAAACACTGGCAAAGCCATACCAAGCAAGCCAGAGAGCTATCTAGCCAGATAGCTAGATAATTCTATTGATAGATAGATAGATAGATAGATAGATAGATAGATAGATAGATAGATAGATAGATAGATAAAGAAAGAGAGAAAAGAAAGAGAGGGATATAGAGAGAAACAGAAAGGCAGACCGCCAAACAAACAGACAGACGAATAAAGAGGGGAAGCAAAAAAATTAAAGCTCAAAAAAAGAAGTAAACAAAAACCTTGTATTGAAAATCCACTGTCATTTTCAATTTCATTCATTATAAAAATATATAAATTATTACTGCATAAGTACAAAATAACGAAACCTAGCATTTCTCCTGGAATGTCATGAAAGCTTCTAGCTTGCAAAAATCTACGGTTTGGGCAGAATGTACCAGAATGATTGCATTGATAAAGTACTTGAAAGGGAGATTACTGAAATTTTTCAAATTTATTATTCTCGAAAGCAATATGCGCGACACCGGATTGAGGTCTGGCATCACGACTAAGAGCTTCATTCACACAGGGTAATCTTGAAATAGTAAAAGTGACAAAACACACCGAGACATTGGGAAAGGATCTACACTCCAAGCGACAGAAAGGCAACAAATATTGTTCACCGAGACATTGGGAAAGGATCTACACTCCAAGCGACAGAAAGGCAACAAATATTGTTCTAACTCATGATTTCATTTTTTTTCCATCCCACATCTCTAAAATCTTTTTCCCTCAAATCAAAACGAATCTTATAACCAAGGATGGTTGCATTAATTGTTAAACTATTTAAAGAACATGGTTGTTGAAAATTATTAATTTTTTTTTTTTTTTTTTTGGTAGCTCAGTCAAATGTCACTCCAGAAATCCTCTAGAAGGTCACGGTTTCTGCCATTTTGCCCAAGCCTGACTTGGACAATTATAGAAATAAACCCAAATTTTAGACACAGCGTTTCATGGTGCATCATCTAATAGAAAAACAAGAAAAACGCGAGACCAACCTTATTCATGATTCATTATTTCTAATATTATTCATTTGTGTGTGTTTTGGGACAGTCGCTCATTTATGGTCGTTTCTTTCTTTCTTTTTCTTTTCTTTTAATTGGACCGGAAATGAAGTGGGCAGTACTGAAAGCACTATGATGATTAGAGAGATCAAAATATACTTTAGCGAATAATACCTGACGAAACGTGAAGAATTCACCGTAAAACGTTTAATTTTAGAGGAAAAAAAAAAGACTTCATATTCAGTCCAATCAAGTTTGAAAGGTTTTTTTTTTTTGTGGATGGCCAGAAAAGGCGGGCTGAACTATATAAACATAACCTGAACGTTTCTCTCACCTTTTAACGTACGGCCCTACCGTGGTACATTCAGAATGCAATTGATAAAAAGTTGGTAATGTCGCTTAAAAAAACCCCCATAAATTCAATAATGAAAATATTATCGATTAGTCAAAGCTAAGTATTATCTGATTTTAAATTGACACAAGGCTGATAGACATAGTCCAATGTTACTTAAGTATTCTTGAGAGCGGCATTACTTTAAATCCNCCCCCCCCCCCCCCTTTTTTTTTATAATAAGGAACATCCATAACGAAAGAGTTCGTTTTTAAAGGCACTTAATGAGAATCAACAGTGAGATAGTAAATTATCCGAGGGTAATGTTAGCGGCAAAGACTTGAAGCGGTTCGGGCGTGCGTACTCAGCCCATTCACTATCAATTTTTGTCAATTTCTAGATCTATGTTGTTACTAAAACAACAATGGTTTTGCAAAAGTGACGATCTTTGGATTTTCCCGCCAGAATCATCTACCAAGACATAGTTTTGGACCAGACCTTCTTCTCAAAATCACGTGACTTGTGTACACGCATCTTTGTTTAACCAATCAGATTTCTTAGTATAATTTTTTTTTGGCGAAACATAAAGCAGACGACATCCTATTATTTTTTTTTTGCATTTCAATCTCCAAGGCCGGAGACTGAGAAAACAAGACTGGAAAGGAGCCCGCTTGACGCGACTAGTCCGTCTAGCGCGGTAAACAAACTGTATGGCCTGTTAGGATTTGATAATTTTACCACTTTCTTTATCCTGCACTTTTCAGTATTGGCGCAAATAAATCGCGAAATCCTCATAGTCAGTGGTATTAAGTAATAAATTGTAACAATATTAGGAACAGTGGAGCAGATTTATCTTTCCAACGCTTTTCCAAAGACCCAGATTTGTACTTGTAAGAGTCCTTTTTTTTTCTTTTACAAATAGACTAAGTATTTCAAGGTTTAGTAGCTAAAATAATAATAATGATCGCATAGTAGTATCGTTTAGTAGCTAAAATAATAATAATTATCGCGACAGCGCAGTGCAAACCCTGTGGAGTGACGTCACCGTTTCCCCTCTTGATTGTTTACTCCTCTTTGCCCAAGGCAAATGCTGTTCTAACAAAAAGGTGGAACAACATCGAGAAAAAAATCTCGATTTTTTCGGTCTAAAAATATTATTTTTTTCCCCAGATCTAGACACAATTTAAGAAATAAGATTAAAACGTGGATGACACCTATCAAAGGACCGTAACTTCAATATTTGCCCCAATAGCATCTCTTGCATGAATATCTTAAAGACTTTTTACGGGGAATAAAAGTGTATCATAGAATAGACTGCATCGCATACAAAAAAAAACAGAGTAATGAGAGATAACTCAACACATGGATAATAGAACTATACGCATTATGTTTAAAGCGTCACACAAATAAGAGATAGAAAAATATTGGATTTTTCATAGTAATCTAAGAAAGGTCCCAGGACCTGTCATATTTTTAAGAAGATTAAGACAAATGAAATGGCTATGTACAACTTTTACGATTTGTTATTATAATTATTGCATTTATTAGAATATTTTCACAATATCAGCAGTATTCACCAATATAACAACTGTAATAATAATATATTATTATTGTCATATTTAGATAATATAATAATATAGACATTTCAGAAACGGAACACGACTTTTGCCGTCGATGGCTAAATGAAGAGCAATAGAATGTCAGAGTCTCATCCCACGGAGTGTGGGTCATTTGGTAAGCAATAGAATGTCAGAGTCTCATCCCACGGAGTGTGTGTCATTTGGTAGGTGCAAAATAAAATAAAATGAAACATGAACTAGTTCCAGTCAATACTTTGTACATTTAAAGAACTTTTTTTTTTTTTGGTAAAGACTTAAAGACGAATATAATGTCGTATATAAACGTAGCGTATTCTCATATAGGCCTGCAATTGGTTAATTTACGAACGAATAATGAGGCCAAGAGAGAAAAAAAACACAAATGGCAAAATAAAATTATTTTCCTCTACGCTAATAGATAGAATTAAGTCTAAAAATGGGAAGTTTAAAAGCAGAGATTATAATTACGTCATGTAAACCAAAATAATGAGGCAGACAAAGATCTTTGCAAAATGGTCTTTGAAATATCGTCAAACCACTCTTTCTCTTTCTCGCACTCTTATGATCTTTCGGTATTTTATTCTTGCCACCGGCATAAAAATTTGGCTCTTATTAACATTAAGATCAGTATCCAACTATTAGCCCTGCACTACACAATCTAAAGTTACATTTCCTTTAAGGAAAGAACAATGAAAATAATATAATTTATTGCGTTAAAATTTAATGGGCTGGTCGAAGTACGAACTTTTCTGTAATAGTTTTACATTTTGAGTAAACGAAGTATATGCGTCTATTGAATACGATATTATATACATGGTACGGTACGTTATGAAAACACAGAACTACTGGAAGACTAGTTCAGGAGGTATAAGGTGGTGTCCTGATGGTTGCAGGGGGCTCTGTTGCCATCTCAGATGAAGGGCGTATTCATATCTGAAATCTGTCCAGGCAAAAGGTCATGAGAGAATTGACTTTCTCGTTGGAGTATTGGGCAGTCCTGGTCACGACAGATCGTGAATGTAGCAGAGAGAGAGATAGAAAGAGAGAGAGGGGGATAGAGAGAGAGAGACAGAAAGAGAGAAGGAAAGGGAGAGGAAGGAAAAGAGCGAGCGAGAGAGAGAGAGCGAGAGAGAGAGAGAGAGAGAGAGAGAGAGAGAGAGAGAGAGAGAGAGAGAGAGAGAGAGAGAGAGAAACAAGTAGTCAACCGTTTAACAAGTTGAAGATGCAAAAGGAATATCAACGCCTCTTTGTCACACTCATGACCGACACATTATATGGCGAGCGTCCTTCACTATAGTAGTCTTGCAATTGCCCGTCTCCTTGACCAGCACTCTAGCCACCCCCATCTCTCGCCTCTGCCTTCTGGAGAAACCTGTTTGTACCGACAGCCGGTCTCGGCAGAGAAAAACTGGCAGGTTCTCCTTGGGGTTGAATTCACGTTAACCCTATCGATGGCGGGCAATCAGTAGACCAAATCTCCAACCACTGGAAGAAGAAACAGGAAAAGATTTTTATAGTTAAGCACAGGTTAGTTTTTTTTCAAGGATTAAGTGCAGATTCAACCCAGCCTTCATTAACGGTATTTTGAGAGCTGTGCCTGGAGAAAAGAAATAATGCTTTTTTAATCATCTTAAGCTTCGAATGTAACTTATATAGGCCTTTTCTGATTATTTTTCCACATTCCTCTTACACTCTGTCTCCTCTATCCCTCACCTCTCTACTCTTGTTTCTTTTTCGTTTTTTGTCTCACTGGTCTCAGTGTAATGTTTGGAATTCTTTCTTACCGTAAAGTGCACCATTACTAGACGATATATCATTTAGAAATCATTGAATGGGAATGATTAGAATTTGTATTGATCATGAAGATAATCTGGCGAGTGCTAATAATAACAACGCCAAAAAATATTGCTGTGAGAGAGAGAGAGAGAGAAAGAGAGAGAGAGAGAGAGAGAGAAAGAGAGAGAGAGAAAGAGCGAGAGAGAGAGAGTAAGAGAGAGAGAGACAGAGAGACAGACAGAGAAAGAGAGAGAGAAAGAGAGAGAGAGACAGAGAGAGAGAGAGAGAAAGAGAAAGAGAGAGAAAGAGAGAAAGACAGAGAAACAGACAGAGAAAGAGAGAGAGAGAATACAAAAATAGAGAGTGAGAACTAGAAAATATCGATTAGAAAGATTTTGTGACGGCACGGAAAATTAGATAACAATGTTGCTGCTTCTGCCGCCGATTATGATGACAATGACGATGACAAACAAAATGATACTCCTGCGGGGGATGAGAGGGAAAAGGAGAAGGATGAGGGTAATGCGGATGAAGATACTGCTTATAATGATGCAGAGCCGACGATTAAGGCATTGAGATCAAGATGGCAATCCAGACCAGGCCTCACCTCTAACGCCTGTAGGTGACAGTGGCGGACTGTCCACGTGACTCGCCTCGGTGCCTTCGTCATCAGACAGGTACTGTTCCAGGAACTCGAAAGCCGAGGCGGTGATCCGTTTGCCTGGGACGGATGGATTAGAGAACAAGAGTTAGGGGTGAGTAAAATCATATTGAGCAGGACTTGAAATGGGAGGAGAATTTGAATAAAGTGATTATAATGTGCGAGGATAATGCCTGTTGTTTGCTGCAATAACAACCAAACAATGACTGTGTAGCTATCTCTACAACGATGTCGCAGAAACGTTATTGATTAACATAGATCTTGTAGGATAAAAGGAAAAAAAACCCCAAAAAGTGAGGAACATAATGTGAGACATTTGGAAAGGATTCTGCAAGAAATAGTGCGCATATTCCGATCTTATCCAATACTTCTCTTTATCCTTACACAATAAACTTCTCACCTCTTTTTGATCTATAATGCACACAAAATCTCTGAAAACTATCTCTTGACTGTCTATTTGTTTTTCTGTGTGTCAGTGTGTCGGTCTGTCTGCCTGTCTGTTTGTCCATCTCTCTCTCTCTCTCTCTCTCTCTCTCTCTCTCTCTCTCTCTCTCGCGCGCGCGCGCGCGCGCTACCATAACTGTCACTACTAAATTTTTCCTCCGCTGCCTCTAAGTCTGTCTCACCAGCTTTATTGATATCCTCAGCATTGTCGCTAGGTCTGGGCGAGAGTGGCTCCTTCGGCCTCCGAGCTACAGGACTAGTTGGACTAGATACACCAGGCTCGCCGTTATTGCTGGTCCCCGCTGCTGTCTCTGATACTTCAGATGCTGCTGCTGCCTCCACAGTTAACGTCGAGGGTGTGGTGGTGGCTGGAAGTACATCTGGTGGCAACTTCGCTTTTGAGGGTGATTTGGACAAGCCTGGGCTAGGTGGCGCTAGTGGTTGGCTCTTCTTGTCCTTGTCTCCACCTAGAATGTCCGGCAAGACAAGACCGTCCAGCAAGTCTACGTTATTTTGACCACCAGCGCTACCTTTGACACCACCACTTTCACTAACCTCCCCACCACCTTTTGACGATGTGTCATTTCCCGGTTCAACCGACTCTATGACCTCTGACCTCGTGACCTTTGTGATCGTTGTGATCTCTTCGTAAATCCCGTTTCCGTATGAGCTGGAGGTGGTCGTGTTGACCACTTCTGCCCGGGGGCTGGTTGGGTTACTGCGGGATTTCTCCCGCACCATCTCCTTCATACGGTTCACTATGGGATTATCATAGTCGTCCTCATCTGTCTGGGAGATGATGACTTTGTTAGGCGCCGTGTAGATGTCGCCACCGTAATCATACCTGGTGTAGTTGAGTGGCTTGCCCAGATCGTCTTCGTTCTTCTCCACCATGATCGATGCCACGGGTGAAGTTTTCTGGTCATCCGTCTTGTTTTTGGCTAGCAGCTTCATGCTGTCCGTGGCTGACGGTGTGATAGACGGGGTGCTGGGACTGTTGCTGTGGTCGCTCCGCTGGCTGTTCTTGCCGCTGCCGGTAACAAAAGTGGACACCACACCGGCCGAACCGTTGGGTAAGGCTGGCGAACTGACCGCTGAGGTCGAGGATGTCACTGGAGTTGGCGCTGGTTTGGTCTTAGAAGATACCGCGCTTGTGTGAGTTTCCAAGGACGAGAACCCAGCATTGACATGAGCCCCGCTTGAGGAGTGTGTTGACGGCGGTCGGTTGTCTCGCTTGGATATCGCGCTGCCCTTGCTGCCCGCTCTCGGCATGACGGGCACGGCTGCGCCATTTTCCCTGAGGGACTCTAGAGATTTGGACGCCCGCTTTCTCCTCGCTTCCTCGCTAGCCCAGGACCCCGACGTCAGATTCTCCCTGGATCCCGTCCTGCCTCTGTTCTCGCTAGAGGACCCGTTGCTCTGCCTGGACCCCTGTCGTCTGTGCCCTTCACGCCTGGGGCTGACTCGCTCCTGGGCGTCACTCTGGGACCGCTCCAGCCTGGAGCTGAGGCGGAACTCGCCCGTCAAGTTGTGGTTGTGGTTGCTGAAGTTGTTGTTGTTGTTGTAGTAGTACGGACTATGCTTCGTCTCCAGCAGCTTGGAGCGCGGGGCGCCGTTGCCGAATCCTCCTGAAGATGACAAATATTGGATAAATTACTAATGGTATTGTTTTCTAGTGGGTGGTGAGTGCATGGAGGTGATAGAGACTATGTGGCGGATAACAGGGAATAATGATAGCAAGACTCATTGAGTTGTTGTTTCTAAAAGGCTGCTGCTGCCAATGATGATGAAAATTACGTCACAGAAAGAATTGATGATCGTAATCTTTCTGAAGATGATAGTGATAATGATAATGATCATAATAACGAAAATATTGATGATTGAGAGTAAAATAATGGCAACGGTATCTTGATGACCATGACGATGATATTGGTTGTAGTAGTGCTAATGATAATAATGTTATTAATATTGATGGATCAAAATTGAGCTAAAACAACATTAAAGAGAGCAGCAGCAACGACGGTTATGAAAATAAATGCATCAAAGAAAATGTAAAACCTATTTTGATTATACTTTTGAAACCACAGTTTGATACAAACCATCCAAATTTCGTAGGAGAATCAATTAAAAAAACCAAGGCATATCCTAATATGATCTTAAGTACGAGAAAGTCCATACCACTGAACTGGTAGACATCGTAGATCTCCATACCGCTGGTGGGCGGCACCTCGTAGACCGGGGCTAGCTGCTGGCTGTGGTAGAACCTCTGAGCGCCAGGATGGAGTGGCACTGGGGATATGGGGAGAGAGGTACACAGCTGGTTTACTAGTATCCCTCTCTTCTCTCTCTCTCTTTCTCTCTCTCTCTCTCTCTTTTCTCTTTCTGTATGCATCACTCATTCTCCTTCGCTCTCTCGTCCCCTCTCTCCTCCTCCCTCGCTCTTTCTCTTTGGACATTCCTTCGCCTTTTTTGTCATTATATCTATTATTGTTCACAGATGTTATTTCTCTTTACAAATTATGTACATTGGGAGTAGAATAAATATAACATAATGACAGAATGTGGCTATAAAAATTATATTTTTTTCTTCTTATAATTTAATTGCAAGAGAGTAGGAGAGAGAGAGAGCGAGAGAGATAGAGAAAAAGAGAGAAATACAGAGAGAGACGGCGAGAGATTCAAGGATCTATGGCTCGAAAATAAAAACAGTTATAGAATCCTTAGGGCAAAGACAGAAAGTTTGATAAAACAAACGTTTGAGGTTTGTATACTATAGCGCTTTATAAATTGTTGTTACATGAACTGTAAATAGACTATTAACAAACATGAATGATGAATAATTTTTCAATGGAAGAGAAAGTGAAAATTATGTTTTTTAAAATTTGTAAAACATTTAGCGTAAAAAATCATTTAAAATTTCCTTTCATTTGTTTAAAAACACAACATTTAATGTGGAGGGGGGCAAAATGTTTTTTTTTTTTTTGTAAGACATTTAAAAAAATCGTTTATTGAGTGTGTTACAACAACAGCTGTTTGGGCAACCGCTACAATCCAATGAAACAAGAAATTATGTTATCTAATAGTTTCGTAGAGTCGTCCCATAGGCTTGTTCTTCAAGTGCCTTACAAACAGAATGTCTTGAGTTACATTACAAGGCCGTAGCTTTTACAATGGATCTTAGTAGTTTGGACTTTATACCTTGACAAAAACTCTATAAGCTTTAAAAAAAATGGAAGATTAGAAACGCTGCATAATAAATGTAACTGCATATCTCTTGTGTTTTAAGACAATTATTATCATACAAGTTTCAAATGCCTTGGGCCCCGAGCTTCAACAGTTTGTGATGGAATTATAAGCTGCATGTTCAGGACACTAAATAGAAAGAAAAACCCCACCGCATTTTTAGCAAAGCAGGCTAAGAAAAACCAAGTGATTGTTATTTTATTCAAGTGAAATTGCACTGCATCTAGAAGGTGTTTAACTATTAATATTGTTAGCTTTATTGTTAAAATAAAAAAAAGAATCCCCCCCCCCCCCCCCC
>BLXT01003580.1:2165445-2178412 GCA_019648995.1 Plakobranchus ocellatus
CCTTTTACCCATCGCCCACTTTGTGTTAAAGTCTTTGTTTCACTAGAAAACAAATGAAAACCCCATTGTTGGTTTTCTTTTTTTTTATTTTTTTTTTTTTTGTATTTTTGTTGATTTTTTTCCCTTCAAAGTCGAAATTCATTGAAACAAAAATCGTAAAGAGAAATGATGAAGGTGGAAAAGTAAAAGAAAGGTAAATAAATTAACTTTTTTTAAACAATTATTTTTCATAATCCATCTATTCGTTATGAAGTTGTTCTTTTTTTCTATCATTCAAAGCTTCCCAGGAACATGATAAATATTCTTAGAATGTTTATTTATTATTCGTCAAAAGAAAAAAATAGAACAAAATAAGTGCATTATTCTTTTGTTGAGCTTAATCATAGTAAATCGAAATAGATTACATAAATTTTCTCCTCCTCCTTTCAAATATCCTTCACTTCAAGCACCAGACGAGGCACCCAGGTCTCACTCCTGCCCTGTCCAAGAAGCAAAGTTGAACCTGATCTTCTGCATAGCATCTGCAGTGGCTAGCCTGGCGTCGTTTGGTCTCAGTCACATTAACTTGATGTTCGGGAAAAGAGTAACCAAGCTTACCTCAATGTAAGGCCACTGTAACTGACCCTTGCCTTACGCAGCAGAATTCAGTTCGGTCGAACTTGCATAAGTCGAAGTTTTTTTAATCAATTATGGAACCTTTTGAGCTTTTGATATTCTTGTAGAGAGTAATGCAATGGATGAGTAAGTGTATTGATATGCCAGTTAGTGCTGTTTTGAATCTCTCAAGAAACTTGTTTATCAATAGTCTACTCCATATTGTGCATGGTATTCGCATACAGCCATACTGGTCCAGTGTTTTGTTTTAGCTGATATATCAGAACTTGCCTACAAAATGGGAATCAGGATGTAAGACATGCAAGAGCTATACCCCGTTCTGAAAGTCAATAATCACAATCCCCCACTAATATATTTCCAAAAGTATGTCTACAATTTCGATAGCTCTAGGTCATAAAATGAGGGGATCTTCTTTCAAAAAGGGGGGGAAAGTCTCTAAGATAATTTTCAACTGATATGGAAAAAAAAAACCCTGCAGCAATGTGTAAAGATCATTGGGTTCTCTCAAGATCGGTTAGGAAGAATGAGACTTTTTAGAACGCAGACCTTATGCGGCCAGCAATACCGTGTTACAATTACTAGAGTTACTAAAACTCGATAGACAAGCCATGAGTCTATAGTAGATGAATTCGAAATAGCATGGAAAAAGCAAAATCTATTTTTGAGGGTGGACAAAAAAAATGATTTATAAAAGCGCGTCTAGATCCCAATTCTACAATGTGCCTTTTTGAAGCAACTAAATTCAGTTAAATACTTAACCTATAACTCTTCTTGATCTTTTAAATCTTTCGAAGGTCCGAAATTTTTTTTTGTTTTTTGTTTTGTTTTTTTTCTTTCTATTCTAAGGCCTTAGGATGAGCTTCCATGCTGCCAAGATCTCTATGAAGTGACCTAGATTTCAGTTCGTCCGCCCTTCTTATGTATTATGTTGTAGTCTATAAATAGATTTGGTTTCTCCATTTTGTCTTGAACATTTCTATCATTTTATCGGCTTTTTTCAAAAAAAGAATTCCATTGAACGTAGAATAAGTATAGTGACGAGGATAAAGATATTAGGACCATCCTTCTGGATTGTTGATGATGGTTATTTAGTCTTTGATGATGGTTATACTTAGCCTTTATCATTGCCTTGGTACGATAGCTGTACACTGGCTATTCACCTAGTATTTCAGACAATCATTACTACTTGTCAATCTACACGTTTGTAAGACACGATAGAGTACTGCTGTCGATCTACTTGAAAAATTAACATTTTTATCGTGTTTAATTCTCAATAATTGGTAGCTAGTGGTGGTGTTTTATTAAAATTATCATAAACCGTTATCATGAAAAAAACCAATATCATTGTCAAGGTTTCCCTATCGCTGTTCACTCATCTTTGTCTCGTGTGTGTGAATTGACTATTATTTTCAGGTTCAGTTCACCACATGAGCTTTGGCGCTCGCATCCACCTCAAAAGGTGAATTTTTAAGGAATAATTTGTTGAACATAGAAAGCTGATGAATGCTAACTATGGGCTTTGATGTGTATTTCTTATGCGCCATTAATTAAACACAGTGAAAGGAGATGTTAATGAGAAAAGATCTATTTTTCAGCAGAGTTTAAAAATACATTTGCCTAACAGCCAGTAAACCGTTCTCTGCGTATGTGTGTATGTGAGAGAGGGAGAGATCTTTTAGACTTTTTGTTTCACCAATAGATAGATAAATAGATAGATAGATAGATAGATAGATAGATAGATAGATAGATAGATAGATAGATAGATAGATAGATGGATGGATGGATGGATGGATGGATGGATGGATGGATGGATGGATGGATGGATGGATGGATGGATGGATAGATAGATAGATAGATTTGTCCAGTCAAAAGCATGATGTGTAGAGAAATGGCCAGACAATTATCGCAATCTCATATCTGCCTCATGCCTTGTCCCTTCAGATACTCGCTGGCTCATCTTCCCCGGTATCTGCCTGGTGGGGACAGGAGGGCTGCCTTTCCCACCACCAACAGGCAGATGGCCCATCTGTGCCCCAATAAGTTCCCTACTTATAGGCCTAATCGTCGCCGCCTGTCAAAATTCTTCTAATACAAGCTTTCCCATAAAGGTGATGGAAGTGCTTTAAACATTTAAGAATCTGTAATCTTTATTAGAAAATTCAGCGGTAAATCAAGAAAACAAATGTTCATTTGATCTAAACCTGACTAATATAGAAAAGAGAAAGAAATTATTTGTCCCTGAGCAAATCATTTTTTCCCTTTATTGATTTGATAGTTCAATAAAAAAAAAGTTAGCGTCTAGGCCTACAGCATACACAATACACTTGCCTTCTATAAGCGTCTAGGCCTACAGCATACACAATACACTTGCCTTCTATGAGCGTCGAGGCCTACAGCATACACAATACACTTGCCCTCTATAAGCGTCTAGGCCTACAGCATACACAATACACTTGCCTTCTATAAGCGTCTAGGCCTGCAGCATACACAATACACTTGCCCTCTATAAGTGTCTAGGCCTAAGCCATACACAATACACTTGTCTTCTATAAGCGTCTAGGCCTACAGCATACACAATACACTTGCCATCTATAAGCGTCTAGGCCTACAGCATACACAATACACTTGCTTTCTATAAGTGTACTATAACTGTCACAAATCATAACCGTTACAAAGCTTATGTATATGTGTATATGTATCCACAACTTTTATCCACAATCTTGGTCAAGGATATCTTTCAAGCAAACAAGATGTACCGTGTAATCTACTATTACATGATTCCTCTTCCTCACTGTAGATTCATAAGAGGCCATACTAAAGGCAGGGGTGTCAACACAGAATATCGCATGTTAGCTTGGTGGCGATCTAGAACTTTCTTTGTCTCTAGACTCATGTCGGGGAAGCATCTCACTGGACAATTTCCAAGCACGCAACTAGCGTTGTAAGACCATTTACTTCTCTCAACAGTCTCTTCAAAAATGTTCTCCTTTCCTAGGTTTTCAAAAAATTCAAACCTCCTCATTGGCTCCATAAGACCATCAAGTTCAAGTGTGAAATCATTGTATCATGTAATGCATTGATAATACGCCAATCATTCGCCGGCCATACCACACCACAAGTTTGTGAACAATCATACACACATTGCAATTGTATCACACACACACACATACACACTCATTATCCTCTCAAACTTTTTTCTTTTCCAAGGCCGCCTGGAGATTCAAACATTCGTTTTAGTCAAGCGTTAGACATGGCATCAAAGCCTATTGTGATCCAATGTATCATGTATCAAACGAGCCAAACACCAGCAAGCGTTAACACAACACAAAGATTCGAAAAATCACAGTTCCAATCCATTTTATCACACACACACACACACACACACCCATCGAGTAACCGTCTGTTCTCAAGGCCATCATTCAAGCATCTCATTGGCCCTTGTAAACATTAGATCCCCATATCCAAGTGGCCTGATCATTGCATCATGGAATGCCTCAAACAAGCCAATCACAGCAGGCCTTGCAGGCCAGGGTTGTGAAAGAAATAGACACAAATAATAAGCCAATTTTACTCAAGGGGAAAAACCCACGGTTTTTGTTTTTTTTTTAATTCGGTGACGCAATTGCATGAACGAGGAAATAGGGCTAGGATGTAAATAAATCAAAATTTTATCATAGATCAAACTGCCTTCTCACTTAGATCCAAACTACGCCTTGCCGTAACACTTAAATAATATTCTAAAAGCATAAACGTATTATAAGTGTAGGTTTGTTTACCAATGTGTTCATTATGAGTGGTGAGCGGGCAAAAGGCTACACCAAGTTGACCGTCGCCTAGATTCGTTATTGCATACATACAGGGTCAGGACGAGACTGAAATAGCCAGGAAACAGCAAGGTCATTTTCTTCCCCTCGGTTAAATTTACGATGAGACAATCTCGTATAGAATATTTTGTACATAAAAAAGAAATTGAATGCTTTTTCGAAACAGCTAATTTTGTTGTTGGTGGTTCGATAATTAAAAATAATATTGCCTTTTTTGTAGAAATATTTAAGGTTTCTTTTTTTTTTTCACTTTTTGTCGTCCCATAGAGACAAAAGATATTTGAGATTAACCAACATTCATTTATGCAAATGTGATCTTGGAGCCAGGCACATGTATTGGATGTCACTGTCAGTCAGCACTTTTTTGCAACGGACGCATTTTCGTCGCTGTGATTTTGAAACAGTGACTTTTTTCTCTCTTGCCATTTTTCTCCACATGATATGCAAGCAAATTGAAACCTCTATTGAAAGAGGAATTTGATAAACTTTATTCTGATGTAGATTTCGTCTGATTCTGTGTGAAAAGAATGCTTGCTTTGCTTCTATCTGAGCTCACCAGGCGGGTTTTGGGTGCTTACTTTTAGTTCTTATGCCTTTTTAAATTTGAAATTCATTCTCCCATAATGTAACTTCAGAAAAAAGAGCCAAATTACAAACTTTTAAAGGCTTTCTGCAGCTTTGAAATGTTTAATATGGGTCTGTAATGAAATTCTTAGACTCTGAACTCTGTACGTGTTATAGATTTAGATCTAATAGAAATTCGGCTTTTTATATCTATATACCATCTCGGCTAAACCACGTGACAAATCAGGTAACGGTCATTGAAAGAAGATGTCATTGCTGGAATTTCCCTCTGTTGCACTAAGCTTATTGTGAAGTATTTTCCCACCCTTTGGTTGAAGCCTGTCGGGGGCAAAAAATTATGAAACTGGACGGTCAGTGATCTGTTTATGCCTGTCATGTTTACTAATGACCGCTCACTGAATATTAGTTTGACACAACTCTAGTCCTAATACCTATAATAGGGAAAATATGCCAACACACTCACGACCAACTTCTTATCAAAATGTCTTTTTTAGTTCTATCACTAAATATGAACAGTATATAGTTAGTTAGGTATATTGCCGGACACTATCGTCAGTGTTAAGTCTATGGACGATACTTATACGGCAACATGGCCGTCTTCATAGCCGTTATATGACTTATAAGTTATGTTATCAAAAATTGGAGACCTGAACACCAAATCTGTGAAAATAAACAACAGTGCTACTTCAACTAACCAACATGCTTCCTACATTGCTTAGTCTTAGAACCAAGCCAAGAATATTTTCTAAATTGTTTTAGATTCAAAGAAAAAGAAAAGACTTAAAAGAATTGATACAACTCTCTCAAGATTTTTTAAAACTTCGTAAATATTGATACAAATTTTTATAGTAAGTATTGGTGTGTTTGTCTTTTGTTGTTTTTTTTTATCTCAGACTCAGCCTTAGTACTAAACATTGTGCTTTTCTCTCTCTTTTTTTTATTTTTAAGGCAGAGTTAAGAAATTCCAGAACATGAGTGGAAGTGAAGGAGAGCCAGATCATTTTTTTCAGACAACCAAAGGGAAGGGGACGTTCAAATATTATCTTCCGCCTTGGTACGGAGTGGGGGGATCTCTTTTCTTGTAAGAAAAGCGTAAGAAAAAGTCCCACAAAAGGTGTAAGATTATATTTGAACTGCCCCTAAGAAGACCAATAATAAGGTATATTTTAGTGCGCTGGCACTTACTTCTTATGTAAGTCTCATTTCTTAATTTTTTTTTTAATTGCTCTGCTAATTATTTTGGTAAAGGAAGTAATTCCGAATAATAAATCTTTGCTAATTTCTTTGTTTATGTTTTGAAAATTTAGAGTTTGTATTTTTTTTCTTTTTGAGATGAATTGGTTTTATTAAAATATGGCTTGATTTTGGTCAATGGAATGGTGGATACCACTAAATATAACAAAAAGCAACATAATATGCTATATTCAATAGTAATAATAATGTTTTCAAAGATCATGAGAAATTTTTTTTTTATTTAGGACCTAATTTAAACTTTTTTTTTACTGGAAAAGCTATGTTTCATTCAGGATGATGACCAAGTACTAAGCTTATTTCTCTCTCTCAGTGTTAGCGATAGCGTAAGTCTGTTTGTTCTAAGGTTTTAAAGTGTTAAGACTTTATGCTGATTCCTGGGATACATAGCGACTTAAACATTGGACATTTTGGTATTTTAAGAAATATATCCTGGTCCTTTAAGAGAATGAAATAGCTTTATATCTTGCACGATTTCCAATAAATGATAAAGGTTTGAAACTAATGAGTCAATTCTTATTCATATAATCATGATCTTTAAACAGGCATAACTCAAAAAGTGCCTTAAACCACATGTGTACACTCTTTTGAAATGATGGCAGTTTGAAGTCATGGAATGGAACTGAGACAGTACTACTAAAGACACAGTCAATTAAATTTTTAAATATTAGAAAATCACAGGCAACCTTTTTATGATCACGCGATGAGAGAAGGAGAATTAAAATATCTTAATGTTACGACTGGAATGCTTAAAAGAAATTGAGTTGACGTACAGCAGACACCAGGAAGTCAAGAAAACGTTGGCGGAGGAAAATAAATTTTTAGGGCAGGCAAGAGAAATAAAGTTTCTGGAGGAAACAAAAGATTCAGATAGCCATACTTTGAGCGTTGGCAGAATCTACTGAGCCACATTAGTGGGTTGAGTCTTGCTGGCTCTGCTGTTTTTTTATTTTGCTTCTCCCATCCCCTTTCCTCTCAAACGCTCTTTAGTGAAATGTCCGTTTATGAGACAATTCTAAGTGAGTTCAAAAAAGAAGAAGAAGTTCTATTAAGCTGAATTTCTGTGCTTTGTGTATTATCTTTGTGCTTTGTTTACCTATTTTTTCAGTGCCTATGATAGCAGCTATTGAATCAACAAAAACGACAGCAAAAAGGACCACTAAGCTCATGAGAAATTGCTTTTCAGAGTTTATCAGGAACAATAATGATAAAGATATGATCTCATTATATTATACCTTTTTGATCTGATGGTTTGATTATCCCTGAGTTTTTCTGCAGTTAGTGAGGCATTGTATCAACTTTTCAAACTTTTTTGTTCTTCCTAAAAGTCCCTTTGGAAATGCTGTTGCAAAATTAACCAATCTGAGACTTCAATTTCTCTGCCCTGTCATTATGGCAGGTTTCTGTAATATCAATGTTGATATATATAATATTTGAGAACAATAATGAATAGAATTTAGCGATTTTTTTCTATTCTTAGCTGGAGCAAAGCTCAAATTGCTTTACCTTTCAATTAAATTTGTAATGAAATGTTCTTCTTACTAATTGAAAATGCTTAACGTAACTTACTACAAATAAACAAGTTGTATCAAAGTATGAAAGCTAATTTTTTTTAAACACGGGATCAATGTTTTTATAATTTCTTTTTATTATTGTTTATATAATAAAAATGGAACCAAACTATTTTGCAATATAAGAGCCTATGTTTTGATGGCTTCGTTTTTGCAAACATAGCCAGCCCGCAACAAGATGATCTCAGTCTTTATGGCCGCCCTTCTGTCCAGGGCATCGGTGACGGGGCTCGAACCCGCACAGAAGGGTCCCTGCAGATCTCAGGGTGGACTCGCTAATTACTGAGCCATTGACGCTCCACGTTATGATGGTTCAATCATTACAGAATCTTAATAGCCTTTTTTGTGGTCTTTTAATGAAAGATATCTATAATGAATGTTTAGTAGCGCTTATATGCATGTATCAACTTTTATGTCTTAGTTCTTCTTTCAGCCGTCTCTTTCACTAATATATGTAGCCTTATTATGGAGTGTGAGGCAAGTTTGACGTCCACATCATTGTGGTTAATTAATGCTGCTTGAACTTTATACAGACACAAACATTTGCCCCAATAGCTTCTCAGGCTTTTAGTTCCATTTAACACAAAATTCTCGAGCTAGTCTTTCTATTTTCTTTCGCGTGTCATTTTGCCAAGCACTGTTGTGTAGGGCAATAATACCACATGACACACAGCAAAAACTATCCGAGTTATGAATGCATAAAATAACAAATACCTCTTGTTTAAATCCTTAATAAATCTATAAACGTTGGAGTAAAATAATCTAAAGACTGAGACTACTTTTCAAAAACAGACAACAGCAAAGAAAGCACAATAAAAAAAAAAAACATTTTAAAACAGGCACACCCACCCAGAGTACGTATCCTCGCTGGGTTAAAACCTTCAGTATTAGAAAACTGGAAAATATGGCATGCATTTTCAAAACAAAACAAAAATAGTTTAAATAGCTGGGGGAACAACAAAATGTTTGTTGTGCAAGGGTCCCTATTTTTCAGAAACACAGAGTACCGTATTATACAGACTTTGGATAATAATAATAATAATAATAATAATAATAATAATAATAATGATAATAATGATAATGATGATGATAAAAACAGCCCGCTTAAATTGAACTGCTAAATAACTATTATATATATAATATATATGTATATATATATATATATACACACACAGACAGAGAGAGAGAGAGAGTGAGAAAGAGAGAGAGAGAGAGAGAGAGAGAGAGAGCGATAAAAACTTTTAAAATGTTGAATATTATGACAAATTGTAAATGTAGGTGAAGATTTCAGAAGGGAAGGTAGGGAGGGGGGCATACAATGAACCACAAGGTCACTCAAGATGATCAGTTGTTCAATAATATACATATATACTGTGAGGGTGCCAAGAATGAATTTTTCGCAGTTATAAACGACATTCCACACAGTAAGTCTATTCAAATCGTCTGCCTATGAACTTAAATATCTCATCAAAGTGTGCCAGCAACCTGGGAGAAGCCGGAAGTTGGTTCTGTTTTTGTAAAAAGCCTCAAGGAAAATTGTTTGATCGTCATCAATGATTCCTTTATTCAAGTATTCATGAAAAATCTGCTTGTGCAGCCTGCAGTAGATCTCCATAGCTTGAATGCCTCCGCCGAAAAGGCCTAGGGAAAAAAGGGTGTATTCTTAGTATCTTTCATGAGCGCCCCAAATCTGTATTGTGATATCTTTGATATGCTCTTTCCCAGGGAAGGGGAAGGAAGAGGAGGAGGGGAGAAGAAGGAGCAAGAGGAGGAGGAGGGAGAAGAGAACAAAAAGATTCAGGGGAAGGAAGAGGAGGAGGAGAAGGGGGAGGAGTAGGAAGAAAAAGAAGGGGAAGAGAACACAAAGATTAAGGAAGAAGAGAGGAAAGGAGGGGGAGGGCGAGGAGAAGGGAAAGAATAATGAGGAGGGAAAGGGAGTAAAAGAGGGACAGGAGGAGGAGCAGGGAGATGTTGATGTGAAAAAGGGGGAGGGGGGAGGGATCTAACGGAAAGGAAGGACACGAGGACTGCTAAAGAAAGAATAAGAAAAAAATATTTATAGAAAGTCTTTTCAATCTGCTATCGCTTTAACAATAAATATATATATTTCTTTCTCACCCCTCCTAAACTGCTCAAGAAAGAAGGCTTACTAAGGTTTACCGAGGTTTTTTTCCCCCTAGCTTACTCTGGTTTTGATTTTTAAAGTTAAATCTTTTGCTCTTTCATGAGTTTGATGATCTCAAGTTTGCTGTTTCTTCATCAAATGGGGTGATTTTGCAGTTTTGGCCCTACAATAACAGAGAGCGCCCGCGAAACTATCAAGGCGAGCTTACTAACTCAGTGCCATCAACACCAGACCAATCACCACAACCATCAGCACCACACTAGTCACCACAACCACCAGCACCACACTAGTCACCATAACCATCAGCACCACACTAATCACCACAACCATCAGCACCACACTAATCACCACAACCATCAACACCACACTAATCACCACAACAAAAGGCAAACCTCCGGCAACCCACGACTTGTCCAACTTGTAGAAACCTCGTTGTTTCTCCTCCTCTGTTGGCAGCTCTTGCCTATATGTAATAGTCACTTGGTCTGTGGTTGAGAAGAAAAAAATACAGAAAATAATACCACAACCGGGAAAATCTCTTAACTGCAGCACATTATGATTAGTATAATATTTATCGTACAAATTTATAAATAGCAGATGTATTGTTGCAATGTTTTTTTTTTTTTGTTTTTTTTAAGCGCAGAATAGAGGGAAATAGTGGGGATAGCTGACTTAACCGAAATATCATCTTAAATAGGGTACATCGTAACTGTTATGAAGGCCGATCGATATATCGAACGAGATAGGTGTAAAAAAAAGTATCGAATTTTGAGTACGGTGATAAAACGTCTTTCATTTTTCAAAAACGATTGTTGCCATTTTTAACTTTGCAAGTAAAAAAAAAAAGATTTTGTAAAAGTCATTAAATCAACTAAAAAGGCAGATCTGTTCTGTTTTTTAAAATAATACATAGTCCAATTTTTAAATCAATGTCTTCAAAAAATTTCACGCCAAATGCTTATTTCATGGTTTGCGTGTGTGTGTGTGTGCCTGGAAAAAAGGGCCCAAAACTGGAAATTATAGGTACACAAATTTTCTTATAGATAATATGATGCTGAGCACACTGGTTTTTTAATTGTTCAAGATATCTTACGTAGTTTTTCAGATATCACAGTTTTTTTTACACAAAAGTGTGAAAACGCAGTTTTGAGAAAATCAGCTTTAAAGTTCTAGAACTTAATTTCACACTTTTTAGAGCATATCATTTTGAACTATAAATATAAACTTATTCAAACATCTTATTCAAGCAAAACCTTTTGTGAAACTGTTTAGGAATGGATAAACTGTGATAATCTAGTGGAACTACATTTTTGATGTCTGACCACCTAGCAATACTTAATGGCCTATATCTCAAAAATACTCCTGCCGACTTATGGGCCCTTTCCCTAGACACACACGCATATAACATCACTTATATGTAACGCTGACGCCATTTTCAAATTAAGTTCCTCATAGTAACAAGGCAAATAAGTCTTTTAAGAACCGAACTACCACCACCACCAATAACTCCACAACCACCATCACCACCAACACAATAACAACAGCAGCAGTAGCAGGAGCAACAACAACAGCAACAACAACTCCACCAACAAACAATGTCAACAACCATGATCGTTCACTTACTTGGATAATCAAGCAAATGCTTTGGACTCCAAACCTCGTCTGGTGGATAAATGTTTTTTTCGTCTACTTCACCATGACCGTAACCTCCATCGACCCAGATGAAATAATCCGATTTGAATGGGTTTTCTTGCATCGCCTGCTCCACAAAGAGGACCTTTGAGTTCACCATGACGTTGTAGATTGGGAAAAGAGCCTCACGGATGTTATGTTCCAAATTTTCGTTGTCTCTCTATTTTGATTTAAAAAAAAAGTAATATGGAGAAATATGAGAATATAGAACGGAAAAAATGCTGCAGCAGACGGTGAATGATGGATGATGGGTAAATAGATGGATGATGGGAAATATTCGATGTCTACTTCAGATTTGGTAAAAATGAACAATGATAGAATGATAACTTCGACCTTACTTGGAGAAACCAAATCTATTTGCCCCTAGCTTAAGCATTTAGAAAACGCGGACAAGCTAGAGTTGTTCTAAGGCGGTACAAATTGATCAAGGCAGTATGGCGTGTATATCTTCAAATTGCATGGAAAAATTTTAGACCTTCAAAGAAGTTTTAAAGACTAAGAATAATTTTTAGTGGTTATTTAAAGTTCCTTTATAAGGAACATCGTCGGTATTTGACTGAAATTAGATGTAGATACGCTTTTTAATAGATGTGTGTTTGTGCACCCTTTAAAGAATGCATTTTAGTTATCTTTTAATCTACTATCGTAAAATTTTGTGTTGAATGTAAAAAAAAAGAAACCTGCAATATCTTCTTCTTCATCATCATCTTCACATCATCATCATCATCATCATCATCATCATCATCATCATCATCATCATCATCATCATCATCATCATCATCATCATCACCATCATCGTCAAGATATTATTCAGGTCCAAGATGATGGTAGACCCTGGAAAAAACTGAATGCTGTAAACACAATGTCCTCTCTCTATTTGTCTCCCTCAATCTCAGCTGCCACTGGACACAACCCCCCTTTTCCATTTCTCTGCCTCAATGTCAGCAGCAACTTGACACAGCCTTCCTTCTCCATTTGTCTCCCGCAATCTCAGAAGCCACAAGACACAACCTCCCTTCTCCATTTGTCACTCTCAATCTCAGCAGCCACAGGACACAACCTGCCTTCTCCATTTGTCTTCCTCAATGTCAGCACCCACAGGACACAACCTTCCTCCTCCATTTGTCTCCCTCAATCTCAGCAGCCACAGATCAGAACACAGCCTCCCGTCTCCATTTCTCTCCCCCAATCTCAGCAGCAACTTGACACAACCTGCCTTCTCCATTTGTCTCCGTCAATGTAAGCACCCACAGGACACAACCTCCCTTCTCCATTTGTCTCCCTCAATATCAGCAGCCATAGAA
>BLXT01003580.1:2247821-2263928 GCA_019648995.1 Plakobranchus ocellatus
TATACAGTGTATTATACATATAATTAAACAGGTATTACTTCTGTGCGGAATATTATGCTTTTCTTTCTTGGTTGATTTTCTAGTTTGATATCGTACCACATTCCTCTCTCGAGTTAATAAGTTTCACAGAGGAGAAATAAACAATGGTAGATAGATAGATATCAATAGACATAATATTTAAGGCATGCATTTATACTGATATGTACTTTAATTGGTGCATGAATTAAGAATGTATGCATACGTCCACTTATATATATATATGTAAGAATACCTAGATTTATATTTATGTGTATATGAATGGGCAGAGATCGCAGAAAGGATTTTCAATGAAGATAAGAGAGTAAGAGAAAGAAAGAGAGAGGGAGGAAGGGAGAGTTAAAGAGAGAGATAATCATGGACAAATTGTGACTAGAAGATTTCTGTATGCTATTTCATGTTCATTTTATCAGTGTCTATCCTCTGTAATCATATCTCCCAACACTTTCCCTCCAAAACTCCACCAATTATTCTTCTTATTCTGCCCCATCACTACCGCCCCTCCTCCCTCCCCCTCCCCCTTTCTTCATTCGCTAAACTGTTCAAAACTATCATTACTCTGCCCTGCGCACCATTTTTGTTAGGTCGTCTGTAAGAAACTGACGAAGGCAATAAAGGCGAAACGTTTTAATGTACTCCTGTTTTGTTGACTTTTTGTTCACTATTAGTTTAAGTTGGTGGTTGCTCTTTTTTTATTCTGATTACTACTACATCAACCGTCCCTGCATCCTCAGGATACTTTAGCTAATAATTTTGTTTCCAAGAGTACTGTGCCTGAATTTTCCTGTATTTCAATTGCATTTGAATGGAAAGAAACCCGATCTATTTGAAGCTCCCTAGCAAAGTAGACAGAAAGAGCAGACAAACTGGAGATCTAACGCAGTACAATTATTTCTAGGTAGCATGGCGTGTTAATTCTATAAAATTATATTAGCTTTTTTAAACAAAGTTTCGGACCTTCAAAAGCGTTGAAAAGTTCACGGTTGGCTTCTTTAAGAGTGTACTTAGTACTGTTCTTTTATATGGAAAATTTGTGGGGTTTGACGGAGATTAACACTAGATGGGTATTTATAAATGTTTTTCAGTCCGCCTTTTCAAATAAAGATTTTGTTTTTCGGGCTTTCTTGAAAACCTCTATCATGCGATAAGAAAATTTGATCTCCTAAATGGTTATTCCTTTAATGCGAAAAGCGCATTTCTGATTAAATGTGTCTTCTGAAAATTAAGAAATAAATGGAAGTATAGTAGTAGTAGTAGTAGCTTACTACTACTACTACTACTACTACTACTACTACTACTACTACTACTACTACTACTACTACTACTACTACTACTACTACTACGAGGGCAAGCTGATAATTAAGTTCCGCTTGCTAATAACTCAGTCAATTTTCGTCACATCGACCTAAAATTTCATACAAATACTCTCGAACCATTTTTCTAGGCTTAACTAGAACAACAAGATTTGCACTCATAATGCAGTGACGCGCACCACGTGATGGGGTAGCCATGTTTATGAGACAATGACGACGTCCAATGACCTTCTCATCAAACAGCGCTCTGTTATCGAGTTTTTGGCAGCTGAGGGATGTTCTGTTGCAAACATTCATGCAAGAATGAAGACAGTTTGTGGTGAAATGTGCTTTTCAGACTGTGCAGTTCGCATATGGGTGAGAATTTTTAAAGGGGAAGACCCCAGAGAGACAATTCTGCGTGATCGAAAGCGTTCGGGTAGGCCCCTTTCCGCATCGGTCACGGCTCATCGAAAGAAAGTTGACTGCATGATTACAGCAAATCGAAAATCAAACAAAAGGAAATTGTCAATGCAGTAGGCATTTCCAAAGAACGAGTGCACCATATCGTCACAACTGTACTGGGTTACCGAAAAGTCTCTGCCCGTTGGGTCCCAAGACAGCTCACTGTAGAGATGAAAGCGCAGAGAAAGGACATGTGTACTCAACTCTTAGAGCGTTACAATGCAGAAGGAGAAGCATTTCTGCAACGCATTCTGACTGGAGACGAATCCTGGGTCTACCGCTACGATCCAGAATGTAAAGCCCAATCGATGGAGTATAGGGACAAAACTTCTCCAAGTCCAAGGAAGTTCAAGATTGTTGCCCCTGCAAGAAAGGTCTTTTTCACCGTTTTCTGGGACATGGAGGGAGTGGTCCACATGGAATTTCTGAAGCAAGGGCAAACTGTGAACTCTGAGAGATATATTTCAAGACTCCGAGCTCTCAAACTCAGACTCAGACATGTTCGGCGTGATAAGGACTCAATCCTGCAGCACGACAATGCGCGCCCGCACACCAGTCGCCAAACTCAGGACGCCTTAAGGCAGCTGGAACTTACGACCCTACCGCACCCTGCATACAGCCCCGATGTTGCCCCCTCTGACTAATATTTGTTTCCCCAACTCAAGAAGTACCTGAAGGGCCATCACTATGACAATGATGAGGAAGTGTTCGCTGATGTTCGCAAGTGGTGCCGCGGACAGTCGTCTGAATTCTTCGCTGACGGCGTGCGCCAACTAGTGAAACGTTGGAGGCTGTGTGTTGACCACGACGGTGACTACGTCGAAAAATAAAGTGCTATGTACGTAGCTGAGATATTAAGCTTTCGTTTGACGTATTGTTTATATATATGCTGTAAAAAATTAAAAAGTTATGATCAAACGGAACTTAATTATCAGCCTGCCCTCGTATTACTACTACTACTAAGTGAGTATAGACATTTTTTTCGCTGTGGCTAAAAATTTTTCGATAAAGTAAATCCCCTCTTTGCGCTCAGGCCATTACTTTTTGTCACACTTTATTTTTTTTTCCTATTTTTGCATTATGGAATCGGTGGAAAAAAGATGTTGTTTTCTCACCTGTATATGGAAAAGGGTAATACGAATCAAATCGTACTGCGTCGCGATAATGTGACCAGTCAAGTTTCTCTCGGATGTTGGAATCCTCATCTGATGGTAGTCTTGGGCTGCAGATACATTTCTAATCAAAAATATGGTAATTAAAAAATATCTCTGAGAGAAGTAAGAATTAAAATACTGTTGAGGTGCCAATAATTACTCATATTACGCTCAGAGAGCGTAATATGAGTAATTATTTATATATATATATATATAAATTCAAAAATGTAGTGTGTTAAATGATGATGATGATGATGATGATGATGATGATGATGATGATGATGATGATGATGATGATGATGATGATGATGATGATGAGGATTATGATGATGAAGATGATGAAGATGATGAGGATGATGATGATGATGAGGAGGAGGAGGAGGCTGATGAGGATTATGATGAGGGTGGTGATGATAAGAATGCTGCTGCTGCTGCTGCTGATGATGATGATGATGATGATGATGATGATGATGATGATGATGATGATGATGATGATGATGATGATGATGATGGCTATGATGATTGTTAGGACTGGTGTAGTCATGTTTTCATGTTAGCTGTGTTAGGGTTGAATGTTTGGTGTGTGTGTGTGAAGTGATTTGAAGTTCAGACCCCGTTGTGACACGGGCTGAGTGGAGCTGCAAGTCGGCGGGATTTTGTCTGGGTCAGACACTCCAATTTTAGCACTCGAACTGAACAGTCACGGAATGCCCCTGGTGTACTGTAGCAGATTTGTTGACTGGAGACGGAACTTTTAACCTTCTTACCACCTGAGTGCATCTACATCGGTATGATAATTTCCTGAGGCTGTGTGCCTAGCCAGACTGATGGTCAAGTCTAAGTATTATGTTTCCTGTGAAGTCGAAATGGTGGTAAAACGTAATTGAATGCATTAATATTGAATGCTGGAGGCTGTGTGCCTATGCAGACCTATGCAGACAGGTCTATGATCTACCATGTACAACTGAATTGGCATTCTTCTTGTCCTTCTAATATTTATTGTCCCTCGCGTAAGGGCGTTTCACCTGTCTGGTGAATGACAGTGTGTCGGAGTCAGAGAAAGTAAGTGGAGAGCTTAAAGGACACGGGTAGGACTATTATTACTGTGTAAGTCAGGAACTATTGAGCGGGACCCAGATTGTGTCGGGACGTTTCTTCATTTGGACATTTGACTGTTTGTGTTTGGAACTATATACCCTATTCTACTACAAGCTCCGCGGACGGGAATCATCGCTGGATCGTGTTTGGAAGCGTGTGCTTGTGTGGTTGAACAGTGTGGGGTTTTGTATCTATTAGTTAAATCTGTAGATTTATAACTATTTATTATATCTGTAGATTGGACCTATTAATTATATTTGTGGATTATATCTATGAATTAAATTGGTAAATTATATCTTTAAACTTTATCTAAAGATCCTACCTGTTAACTATATTTATTGATTGTAACAATTCAATCTAAGAAGTAATTTGAGGAGAGTTTCCTCGTGAGTGGATTTAAACGGTTCTACCTTATTTAATTGTATAAGATTACGTAACGCACTCTGAATAGTTATTGTCGCGCCTGCGTGCGTGTATTTTATATTTGGCTCTCGTATCTATCTGTCTACTTCTTTATGTGACTACCTACTTCTACATATATTTACATTATTATTATAATATAAGTTTTCTGTCGCCTATTCCCGGTGTTCTGCCTTCTATTTGGTGTGACTTCTTGTGCAGTCGTTTGTTGTACCCTGTGTGTGTTGTAACCCCCGTCTATTCTAACAATGATCATCATCATCATCATCATCATCATCATCATCATCATCATCATCATCATCATCATCATCATCATCATCATCATTATCATTATCGCGGGTGGTATTGGTTACTGCTGTAAGCGACACTGGGAAAATTTTTCTTTAAAAAACTGTCCCATTTCGACAATTCTTAACCAATTTCTTTTATAAATCGGAGTGAAAGCTGTTTTTCTATGTATCTTTCTTTGTCTATAGAATTGTTTTGATAATCTTCATTGGTTTCCGAGCTATAGGACACACGGCAGTTGTGAAGTTGCTAAAATATTTTGATTACTGCCGTAAGGACACTTTCTGTGCTTTTGAACCGAAAATTCGTCATTGATTAGAGCCGTAAGGGCGCTTACGGCTGTTGTAAAATGATTTACACCAAGTCCCAAAAATATATTTACATAGCTGTTGAGCACTTACGATACAGGGTAGCAAAATGTAATACCAAAGAGAACCATTTTTAGTTCGGCATTTTCGTACTCGCATGTTTGTTTTATCTTTGGTTTTATTAATTTTTTTCGAGGTTCGGAGTGGAGGTAGGGATATACGAGTTTAGCTTGAAATTTGACCGATATTTAAATGATTCTATGCATGGTAGTTTATAGAGAACGTTACAAACAAAAAAGCACATTTTTTCTAACAGCAATCGTAATGGCTTTTTATTAGCACAGTATCGTTTATACCGATCGACTTTGTAGCAAAGTTTCTTGCTAAGTAAAGAAGAGTAAGCACAATTGCATGTCAATCGAATAATGCATACATGGAAACCAGCAAATTGGCGACATTGGAAATCTAACCAAAAAATGAACATGTTAAGAAAACCTCTATGTCTGCTAGGCTCTGCCTCACCGTGCTTCTGTCTCTGTCTGTCTTTCTGTCTGTCTGTCTCTCTTTCTTTCTTTCTCTCTCTCTCTCTCTCTCTCTCTCTCTCTCTCTCTCTCTGTCTCTATCTATCTATCTCTCTCTCTTTTCTTCTCGATCTTCCTCTTCTTCTCCCTCTTTGTTTCTCCCCCTCTATCTTTCTCTCTCTCAGTCTCTCCGCTTTTCTATCTTCACCCGTTCATTTTATTTCTTTCGCTTTATTTTTCACTTTCCTTTCTCATCTCTCTTGCATTTCTTTATCCCCCTTCTCGTTCTTGTGTTTTCCTTATTTTCAGTATTTTAGGCCCTCCCATGCTATTGATATGACTATGTGTAATCATGTGAGAAGATAGATACCGATTTGCAAGCAGTGCATTACGGTTATGCATTGCATTATACACATGTGTGTACAAATTATTGTTCAACGGAAAAAAAACCCCAGGTCTCTCTGGCTTTTGCTCATCAAGAAATTTAGTGTTTAGATCTGGATTGGTGAATCTAGATCTAGGCCTAACATAATTTAATATTATTATTTGTTAGCATAGATAGCTAGATATCGTTAGATTAGTGGGGTTTTTTTTCTCTTTCATAGTGTTTAGGAATTGATAAATCTGGTGTTTTGGTCCAGATCAACTTGGATCTGGATCTGGGCGTTTGTGATGCCAGATTTGTCAGTTTGATAGGGTTAATTAAATTTTTGTCTGAATCAGGCCGAGATTCAGAATTTATTTTTCTTGATCTAGAATTAGTTTAGACTTAGAGATCTAGATCTAGAGTTTTTAGTTTAGCTTAGGTCTAGTTTATGTAATTCATGTAACTTTTTGCTATTTTGATTAAACAAGTTATTTTCTATTTTTAATTGCCTTTTCTTTAGATAAATTTGTTCTAGCCTTTTCAGATTAGATAGTTTGGTTTTTTTTAGAAATATTTTCACCAGTAACGTTGAAAGAACATATTTATACTTAGTTTGTTCTAGTTTATTGAAGAAGTGCATATTCCTAAGAAGTAACAGATTTGGTGAGTAAAAAATTATATATATTCTCTACAATAAAAATTGCTTTTAATTCTACTTCTTTCTCTTTTGTTTTTTATCACCCTAAGTAGGCTAATATTTCTTTCTTTTTCCCTTACCAAGTCTGTAGACCTTTTTGCCGTCTTTAATTTTCTATTCAAATAAAAACTAGCACCAGCTAATAAGCACTGTATATTTTTTTTTTTTTTTGTGTTGCTATTGTAATTTAATTTATTTTTTGCTACTTTTTTGTTGCTTAGCTATCTGCTTTGGTAATAGTATTGATTTTTTGCATTGCACTTGCTTATATCCTTTGGAGTGTGTTTTTCTCCCTTTCCAACCAATTTTTTCTTCTTTCCTTTGTTCACCCCATCTAGGAACCGTTTGACACTAATTCTTTTTTTAATATATAAAAGAAAATTTCAAGAACTGCATTTTGTGAACTAAGGTATAACTACTCACCTTTATTTAAGTATAACTCTAATTGTTTCTTTTTATTTCTTGTACCTGTAGAATCTATTTCTTTTCCTCTGTTTTGATTTTCTTATCCACTTTTTCTTCTCTATTGCAGTTTTAGTGTTTTCTTCTATATCGCAGCTTTAGTAAATCTGTTGTGGTGTGAAATACAGTTTAATTTAGTAACTTATTTTTCAAATATTTATTGACTGTTATTAATATCCCCTATTAAGTGTTATAAGGAAAATACAAGAAACAGTTGTTTTTTTTTCTTAAAAAAATTATCAATTATCTATTCAACTTAAGTTCCTTCAATAATATTTCTACAAAAACAATTTAAGGTAATTTTGAAGTGAACTTAAGGCCAAATCATAAATATTGAATAAAGTATGGAAATAATTTGGCATTTCTTTGATTAATTTCAATTCTCATTGACTAATATTTATAATAGATTACCATCACCTTTTTATTTTCATATTGTCTCGTATCTGTGCCATTTTGTAGTAAGTGAGTGGTATGAAAGTGAATGTTAATACTTGTAATGTAGAGGATTTACTAAAAATCCCTGGGGTTGGCGAGAAGACCGCCCAAAAAATCATCAAAACAAGGGGTGAGAGCCCATTTACGCTCCACTCACTATGTGATCTCTTGCGGAAGGATCCACAAGAGATAGAGGAGGTAGTCACCTTCGGAGATGTCCAAAAACAACCAGACAGGAGTCATGGCCTTTCGGATTTGAAAGACACTATAGACCTCTGTGACGAAAGAAATGCTGCCTTTTCATGGGAAGAGACACGCCCGAAAAAGCATGTTAGGTCCTACACGCCAGCTGATGAACGACGGGAGGCCCCGCCAGCATCACAGTATGACGAAGACCGTCGATGTAGGCAATATTCTGCAGAGTTCCTGGAGGAATAACACAGCAGATATTTCTGGGAACACCAGAGGTCTGGGCAACTTCACAACCGTAACTCAAGAAGACAGTACGGTTATGACTCAGACGAGTCAGATGATGAACCCGGGCACTCGAGGAAATTCATCCAACCACCCAAGTCCTAAATATACTCAGGAGAGTCAAGCTAAGCGGCGTTTGAGATGAAGTTCAAGAGATTTGTAAGAGAACTGATGTTCTCTGAGAGGGAGGCGAAAGATTATCTCTGCTCGGTATTAGTAGACAGAGCAGCAGACTACTACACTCGAATGATGCGGGAGGATAGGTACATGCCGCTTCGTCAGTTGATGAAGAGAATGGAGCAAAGGTTTTCCTCAAAGCATTTGAGAGAGACCGCCCTAATCCGGTTTCAAAATGCGAAGCAACGGATTGGGGAATCAATCGAAGATTGGGCGGAACGCCTCCACCATCTGGCACTATTCGCTTTCGAGGAAGATGCAGGAGCAGGTCTCTGGAAGCGAGACATCAAACAGATGGTGTTAAAGTTCTGCACAGGCTGCGCAGATAGAGAAGCGGGACTCCATGCTGCGAACATGCTTCCGGAGTCACTGGATGAGGCCACCATGTATATCCTCCAGTACCAGTTCAACCATGCGGCTGTATATAGCAGAAAGGAGGATAGATCGCCGGAAGCAGCAGTCCGCTCTGTCCGCTCTCGGCGAGATTACAGTGAGGAGAGGTCTCCACCACGCCAAGAGTACAGGGGAAGGGATGCAACCCTTGCTAGGAACAGGGCTGAGAGGCCTCAGGACCCTAGAGAAAGTCGAGGGGAGTGGCAGGACTACTCTCCCCGCCAGGATAGGCCGCCCTTCAGGTCATCTCAGGAGAGGAGGGAGGTAACGCCACCAGGCAGAAGCCGGAAAGCGGAGACGGACCAGCCAGAGTTAAAGAATCTGCTGGAAAGCATGATGGCTGGTTTGGAAAGTCGACTCGGGAGGATGACGGATGACAAACTAAGCAATTTTGCATTCAGGATTGAAAATAAAGTGTCCTCCTTGTCTCTCAGGGTAGAGAAGATGGAGGACAGGATTGATAAACTGGAGAAGAGTTGTCGTTCACCGAGTCCTAAGACCCGCTCCACAAGCCCCCTGACCTGTTACGGATGTGGCAGCAGCGGCCACTTTATTTCACAATGTCCTGAGCGTGGCGTCAAATCTGTCCGATTTGAGGATCCAAAAAACGGAACGGGGTCGGAATAGACGCCCCGATGCCGACCCCGGAACACCAAGGGGCAGAGCCGAGAAATGAGGACCAAAGAGGGGAAGACGAATATGAGCCAAGGAGGGCTAGGTGGGGTAGCACGGGTTGTCCAGCTGGTCATCCGAAGGTTAGTTCCGCACAGGAGGTCCTGAATCCGAATGGACTAGATCCTCCATATCGACCACAAAGGATGGTCAATCCGAATGGCTTGGACCCGCCACGCCAATTACAACAGGTGGTCAACCCCAATGGATTGGACCCGCCGGACCGACTGAAACTGAAAGAGAAATGGGATCTGGCGGAGTCTGAGGGGATCACAGAATCTGGAGATCGCATTGGGTGTTGAGCAATCCATTATCTGTACCGGTGTAGGGAATGTGCAAGGTCAAGAAGTTGTTCCCGAGTACACTCTCAGGGCAGATGTCGGAAATGTGTCAGTGGATGCGACCGTTGACACTGCAGCGGAGATCACAGTCATTTCAGGGGAGGTATGCAGGCGTCTTATTCCTAAACCAAGGCTGAGTGGGAAGCGCCGAGTCCAGATGGCAGGTAAAAGCCAGGCATCCTGGGCCAACTTAGTGGGCCCCGTCTCGGTGAAGGTAGGGCTACTGAGTACTCAAGAGACGATATATGTGGCTCAGATCAATGACGATATGCTACTGGGCGTGGACTACCTGGACAAATGCAATGCTGTGATCGATTTTGAGGACCACAAGTTGCAGGTGCAAGGCGAGCAAATCCCCTTTGCTGACTTTGGTTTCGGACAGGAGATTCAAGGCCTATCTCAAGCAAAGGTGCCTCATCCCGCCCAGGAGTGCCAGGCGAGTGGGATGCCAGATTAATACCCCACTCGCGGGAACAATTTTGGTTGAGCCTAGGAATGGCCACGATCTGATCATCCCCTGGGTGATCTGTAAGGACCAGGACAGTATCGTGACAGTGCTCTGTAACTGGACGACCCGTGAGATTATAGTCCCAGAGAATACTTGTGTGGGCACTGCCTATGAGCTGTCAGGAGACGCGCCGAGCCAAGAGACGGAGGATGTGCACAAACGCAATCCAGCTGTAAGGAGTTGTCAGGCGACCCCAGACTTGCCATCACACTTGGAACCTCTTTGGTCAGACTCTAAAGCTGAGTTGGATGACCAACAGGCAAAGTCCTTACGGAACCTCTTGGCGGAGTACCAGGACGTGTTTGCCAAGTCAGATCTCGGTAACTTCACCGCTGTTTACCATACAGTAGACACAGGCCAAGCGGCTCCCATAAAACAGCGGATGAGACGCACTCCTATACATTTCAAAGGCTAGGAGGACACTCACCTAGATAAAATGCTGGAAGCAGGAGTGGTACAACCCTCAGTCTCAGAATGGGCATCACTACCAGTTTTAGTCAGGAAACGTGATGGTTCAGTGCGGTGGTGTGTGGATTATCGAGCTTTAAACAAGATAACTCGGAAAGATGTCTTTCCACTACCACGCATTGAGGATTGTGTAGATGCACTGGACGGGAACCTATGCTTCTCTAAACTGGATGCCAACTCTGCTTACTGGCAAGTGCGGCTGGACGAGGAGTCAAAACCAAAGACTGCGTTCTGCATAAGGAGAGGACTCTTTTAATTCGTGAGAATGCCCTTTGGTCTATGCAACGCGCCTGCTACCTTCTCGAGAGTAATCAATCTGGTTCTCTCGGGCCTGAACTGGGAGTCAGTCCTCGTGTTTTTTGACGATGTGTGCGTACTCGGCAGGAGCTATGACGACCACATAGATAACCTCAGGAAAGTCTTCGAAAGGTTTCGGACATATGGACTAAGGCTGAAGCCTCGTAAATGCTCCCTTTTCAGAAGAGAGGTGGCGTTCCTGGGGAGGCTAGTGAGCAAAAATGGAATCCAGATCCTTCCGGAGTCTATTTTAGTAGCGAAGAAATAGCCGGTGCCAAGAACTGTCAAAGATATCCAAAGGTTCATGGGACTCACTAATTACCATCGCCTGTTTATCAAGGACTACTTCAGAGTAGCAGAGCCATTGTTCAGGATCCTGGGGAATAACGAGTTTCGGTGGGGGGAGGAAGAGGAACAGTCTTTTGAGAATCTCAAAAAGGCACTCACCGAGACTCCAGTCTTAGGGATCCCCTCCACAAATGATCCCTTCATCCTGGACACCGATACATTAGATGTTGCAATTGGTGCAGAATTAATTCAGCTTCAAGCAGGCGCGGAGCGAGTTATTGGGTACCGGAACTATACCCTCTCAAAGGAGCAAAAAAACTATTGCATCACCCGGAAAGAATTATTGACAGTGGTCCGGTTCACCCGCCAGTTTTGTCCATATCTGCTAAGGCATCACTTTAAAGTGAGGACGGACCACAATAGCCTAAGGTGGCTCACCAGCTTCAAGGAACCACAGGGTCAACTAGCCAGATGGCTAGAAGAGCTGAGCCAATATGACATGGAAGTCATCCTTAGACCGGGGAAGCAACACGGCAATGCGGATGCACTGTCCCGCATACCACATGTGGAGGAATGCTCCTCCTACACTGCAAGCAGTCTGTTGACGTCCTTACCATGTGGAGGGTGCAAATACTGCCAGAGAGTGCAGCGTAGCTGGGGCGAGTTCACGGAAGAAGTGGATGATGTCATTCCCTTATCCAGTGCAGTGAGGTCACTACACAGTAGGGCCCGATAGATCAACTCGCTGAGGAACAGCGAAAGGACAAAGACATCATGATGGATTGGTTGCAGGGAGAGGAGCCTGATGAGGGCATCTTGGCTCTGGCAAGTCCACCATTAAAACACATGTGGATGAATCGAGCTGATCCTGAGGACAGGGGTCTACAGATGGTGGTACCCCAGCATCTTCAAGAGGAGGTCCTAAGGCTAGGGCACGATGTACCAACGGCGGGACATCAAGGGATTAACTGCACTAAAGAAAGGTTACAGCCATACTGGTGGTACCGTTGCGGATCACATATCAGGGTATATGTCAACACATGTGGAATCTGCAACTCAATGAAGAAAAGTGTCAGGCACCTCGGCATCCCTTGTCACTATACCATACAAGATGTCCGATGGAAAGGGTGCATCTAGATTTTCTGGGACCACTGCCGAGAACCAAAACTGGCAATGAGCATGTTCTCATGATCGTGGACCAGTTTACCAAATGGGTTGAGTGTCTCCCTCTCCCGTCGCAGACAGCGGAAGTAACTGCTTCAGCTGCGGTGAGGGAGTTCTTCTCCAGATTTGGATGCCCGTTGCAGATCTTCACCGATCAGGGCCGAAATTTTGAGAGCAATCTGTTCAAGTCGGTATGCGAGTCCTTGAATATCAACAAGAGCAGGACTACCCCTTATCATCCATCATCAAACGGACAGGTGGAGCGCTACAACAGAACGTTGTTGAATGCAGTGCGATGCTACCTGCAAGGACGGTAGGATAGATGGGATGAATGTGTCTCCTTCATAGCCGCAGCCTTGAGGGCGTCGGTCAATCGGAATACAGGGTTCACACCAAACCGACTTATGCTGAGGCGTGAGGTCACGACCCAACTGGAACTGATGTTCCTGCTGCCTAGAGCAGCTACGGAAGGGCCTTTACTGGATCCTTATGTCTCCTCGCTTGAGCAAGACCTCCAACAAGCATATGCTCAAGCCCGTCAGACCCTAAATACTACCCAGAAGAGGATGAAAAAGGATTACGACCTGAAGGCTTGCAGGTTTCACTATGAAGTTGTCCGTGACATCACAGCACAACCTGAGTGTGTCATGCCCTCTGACCATGGGAAGGCTATTGACTTTCCTCCACACTGAAACAGAGGGTGCAAAATAAAATTTTAAAAAACGTCGCCCCAATATGTATGTAAAA
Organism: Plakobranchus ocellatus; assembly: GCA_019648995.1. NCBI lineage: Eukaryota > Metazoa > Mollusca > Gastropoda > Plakobranchidae > Plakobranchus > Plakobranchus ocellatus. The sequence continues at coordinate 2,260,894 of BLXT01003580.1, forward strand.
TATCAATTATATATATATATATATATATATATATATATATATATATATATATATATATTTCATTCGAACACATGGTTCTTGCTATAAGGAGCAACTGTTTACGACATTTTTGCTATAGTATAAGATCTAAATTTTAAAGAAATATTTTTTTGAATTGATAATTTCTATTTTTTGAAAGACGGAATCTGTTTCAGGGAAGATCATCTGTGAGTGGGATTAGCGTGCACTACTGATTTCTCTTGATGCGGGATTAACACAATGTTTTTGGTGTGGATGTGTATCTGTTTGTCTATATCGTTGCAATGTATACTTATAAGGATTGAGAATGAAGGCAAAGATGAATTATAACCTTTGGTGAACATCACAAAACATCAGAGTTTCTTGGTCTAATCATAAATGAGATAAATGCGAACATGAAATGAGATTGCATTAATTTTTGCAGGGCATCAATAAAATAACAAAAAAGCAGTCTTTAAAAAGACATTAGGGAAATCCTTAGGCTAAAAATAGAACATACTCATGTTCTATGTTTAGCCTAAGGATTTCCCTAATGTCTTTTTAAAGACTGCTTTTTTGTTATTTTAGGATTAGGATGTAACGTTGTAGATCTACATTGTGGGATAGGTTTCCAGAAATTTGTAGAGTTTTCTTTGAAAAAAAAGTATAAATACCGGGAGAAGATTGGTGAAACTATCACACAGAGATCATACAGAGTAAGCAGAGAGTACACAGAGTAGGCAGAAAGTACACAGAGAAGACACAGAGTAGGCAGAGAGTTCGTAGAGAACACGCAGAGTACGCAGAGAGTTCACAGAGATTATAGAGATTGCAGTAAGATCATTGTATAGCGATTACGCAGATTTTTTAGAGCTAGATCTAGTTTTCTTACCGACGGCCTATGTGAATATTGTTTGATTTGATTTCCTGTTGTTGAGTTAAATAAACTTAGTTCTACACACAATCGCCAGAGTTCCGTTATTTTTCCAGCTAGGTCTATATAGATCTAAAGAACTCAACGTCCTACATCAGAGGTATTATCAACCTTTTATTTCTGGTGTTCGTGACAACCTGTCTCTTTCCCAGTGTGCTACTGGAGAGCACACTAGTATGATTATTTAGAGAACTTAGGAGAAAATGAAAAACATTACCAGGATATTCTTATCAAAGTAAAAGTAAGTGAACATGCCAGTTTACTTTCTGATAATGCTTTTACAACAAAATCTCAATCGTTCCTGAGTCATCCTAGTCTGTTTGTTTGTGTAACACATTAAAACAGCGGTTATCTCACTGCTGAGTTTAAAATGTCAAATGGATAAGTTTTCATAGAAAGCTTGGCAAGCTTTAGATCACTGAATCCTGCTTTTGATGACATTCTCCTTCATTTGCTACTGAGTATTCACAATATGGACAGTTTAGACCTATTGATTTCCCAGCCAAGGTATACGTAAATTTAGTCGATTCATGCAGTATGGTCTTAATAAAATTATTCATAAAAGTGAAAAAGAAAAACCCTTCATTACTTTATTTCCTATGGGTCGGTGGAGCACAATCACCACAAAGAAATGTCCTTCAGATGACTCGTTTTGTTTAAAAGTATCCGCGTATCATTGTAAGCGCTGATCCACCTTGCCACGCTCATGGAAGCCGCCCTTGTTATATGAAGTTAGATATCAAGCCCAGGTCTTGCACACACTGCACGGGTCGCTGGAAGAAGGTTTGCACTATATTCGCTGCGGTACTTATGACATCTCTGTCCTTCTGTCCTGCCCCCCCCCCNNNNTATTGTCCGGGTATTGAGCAACCCATTCTGAAGGACGTCCAGAGGCCACTTCCGGGCTATTGTACTCGATGCGGCCTTAACTCCCTTAAACAGGCTCTACAAATGAAGGATCCGTTTCCATTGAAAAAGATGATGCAGATATGTCGGGCAAAAGAGAATAATCTGTTTACATTTCCATTGAAAAATAGGAATTACACGTTTTGTATTTGTGTAAAAATGGTTATAGAAAAGAATTTAAATATGCCATTTGGCTTGCAGTAAGACTAAGGAAGGCCTAGATTAAATTCTAAGACTGAGAAGGGTAACACTACTACTTAATAGTTCTACAGACATCTTTTACAACACTTTTTTTATGATGGGCTATAGTGTTAGATCCTTGTACTAAAAAAAAAGTATCCAGAGAAGAAAAAAAAATTCATATATATTAATATCTATATTTCTAAATATAAGGCCTACCGAGAAATGATTTCAAGAAAGTGACGTATAGATTTATAAAATACAGTTTCTAATCTAGATCCATAATAAATTAAATATCTCGATATATTCACTAGGGAAGGGCACGCAATCGATTTAGTCCAAGAAACGGAGCCTACACAAATCAGATCAAGTTTTTTTAAAACATCAATATAGCTTGAAATAGCAGCATTGACTCCATGCCCAGTTTTTAGACGATCTCAATCAATGTAATTTAAAGAGCATTTTACAAACAAGATAGTAATATTAAAGTACAAATTTCTTCTAAATCTACATTGCACCATTGAAATTTCACTTCACGTTTCACTTATATTAATATTTGAGTTGGCTTTTCAAAACTTCTCTGCAGCTAGAGATTTTTTTCATAAAGACGCTGCTCATATTATGTTGCTCGCGACAAAAATGTTACTGAGATAATCACAATTCTCCCAGCTGGCATAAGGTTTGGTTTTTATTTATAAATTCTGTCTTTGAAATAGATGCAAATTGATCTCGCCGTTATTACATGCATTCATTTTCTCTAACAAATCATATTATTTAACACTGTATTATACGATTAATTATTATTTTAGAAAGAAACAAAAACTGTTATACCTCTTGTTAATAATGTCTGTCAATGAGTTGCATAAGTTAAACGAAAAAACAGAAAACAACAATGAAAATAATAATGATATAAATATAAATATAATGAAAAAAAAAAAAAATAATAATAATAATAATAATAATAATAATAATGATAATAATAATAATAATAATAATAATAATAATAATAATAATAATA
>BLXT01003580.1:2330980-2352387 GCA_019648995.1 Plakobranchus ocellatus
TTACTGCTGTTCTGGTCACTGATGCTGCGGGTACTGCTGATCCTGTTACTGCTGTTCCTGTTACTGCTGTTCCGGTCACTGCTGCTGCGGGTACTGATGATCCTGTTACTACTGTTCTGGTCACTGCTGCTGCGGGTATTGCTGATCCTGTTACTGCTGTTCCTGTTACTGCTGTTCCGGTCACTGCTGATCCAGGTACTGTTGATCCTCTCGCTAGTGCTCCTGCTGCTGATGTCGTCCTGGGACACTGGTTCTTCCATGTCAATGCGTTCCCCTGTGATCATTCACCGTTGGATATGATCAATAATTCACCACTGGACTGGTTTCTTTTTAATCTGTAAATCTTTCCTTTTTTTTTTAAATGTAAATTGCTAGCTTGATAGTACTAGTGAGTGGTTGTAAATCTATGTTTCTTTTTTGAATGTTGTCATATGTATATAGTGTAAATTAAATGTAGCATTGAAGCTTCTTCTTTTTTTAACCTAGTTTCCCTGTTTTCTTTTTATGTTCCTCTCGTTAGTCGTTTGCTGTTATTTTTTTTTGTTTTGTTTTGTTTCGTTTAATTCCTGTAGTTCAGCACACAACGTGACGGCCCTTAGCGTTTGGGATCGTAACATATGCTGCATTGAATGGGCGATCAAAATGTTGGTAATTATGCTGCATGAAAATAAGCGATCAGGATGGCTTTGGTGATTATTCTCCCTATGGACATTTGCGATCAGAAAGACGTTGATACTTATGCTGTATGGGAATATGCGATCACAATAGTGTTGGTAGTTATGCTGTACGGAAAAGGTCGATCCGAATGACGATGCGATTTGGCTGCAAAGAAATATGCCATCTTAATGGCGTAGGTAATTTCACTGTGTAGAAATGTGCGATCTGAATGGCGTTGGTAATTTTACTGTGTAGAAATGTGCGATCTGAATGGCGTTGGTAATTTTACTGTGTAGAAATGTGCGATCAGAATGGCGTTGGTAATTTGACTTTGTAGAAATGTGCGATCAGAATAGCGTTGGTAATTTTACTGTGTAGAAATGTGCGATCTGAATGGCGTTGGTAATTTTACTGTGTAGAAATGTGCGATGAGAATGGCGATAATAATTTTGCTGTATATGGAAATGTGCAATCAGAATAGCGCTGACAATTTTTGGATGGAACTGACAGAGCGCATGATTTGATCTTGTTTCACAGAAAAAGCAATCGACATTTATTGCTTTTAAACGGCGTGAACGTAGATCGACTTTAAATCGCTTCGACGTATAATGTACGCTATATTTGTTTATTGCGACTTTCTTAAAAAATTGTCACTCTGCACATCAGTGCAGATGATAAAATGTTTTTTGAAAATCAACAATGAAACATATATTGGCTATAAGTTACATTAAAGAAAATGCAGCAAAAATAATAATGTGATCATAATCGTGAACTTTCGTTGTTGTTGATTATGATGATGATGATGATGATGATGATGATGATGATGATGATGATGTTGATGATGATGATGATGATGATGATGATGATGATGATGATGATGATGATGATGATGATGATGAGGATGATGGTGATGATGATGGCGGTGTTTCGAATGTCATTTATGACTTAGGCTTACTTGACTTAATGAAGTACAAAGACTCACCTGTATGATGATGTTCACCCCATCCACCGCTAAGACTCTGGGCAAGCAAGAAGACAGTCAAACACACGATTCGGAACATTCTCGCTATTTGGAAGATTTTCCTCGCTTGCTGTCTTGTCACCTTAATCTGATCAAGAAGTGTGCCTGAACCAGTTCTGTTTGTCTATTGGAAAGTCGGCAGCTGATACTGACAACAAAATAGCCCTACTAGGGACACTGATATTAATATTATTATGAGAATGGAGCGTGCGTGTCAGTCTTCCTACGCATTGGCACACAACATACATACGGGGTCAAGAGTAGACTATTTACGTGGAGCCCTGTCACAAGCCAAACTACAATTAAATTTTTAACTGGCTGATTTTGTTGTAGATAAAACGACCTTTGATAGTAAAAAGAAATTGCTTTGGAGACAAAAAAAAGTGAGGTATTTGTTCAAAAATTCTACTGAAGGGGGAAAGGACACGAGAGATTCTGGACGTAAGTTAGGGACAAACAAATTAAATGCTGCTCAATTTTAATTCACTACATAAACAAAAAGATCACAGTATAAAAAAGGTCAACTAGTGCTAATACGAGCGTCGCTGCCTCGCTGAACTCATCTGGCCTAATTACTTTTTTTTTCCTTTGACGTATATATATATATATATATATATATATATATATATATTTACATATATCAATTTTAGATCTATGGATGATTATATTGTGCTCTGAGTGTACAGGATGATAATGGCAAACATTATGACAATAATAACAATTGCTACAATACTGATGAATTGATATTGTTTTTGTTGTCTATCGATAAAATCCAAGCAAAGCCTCCCAATTAAGCCAGCGGGGGAATTTGATTAAGCTTTCGGGCGAAACGAATAGGCCTATTTTTAAATTATTATTATTTTTTTTTTATCTATGTTTATCGCAGATATACAAGCATAGCTAGACAGCTATTCTTGTACTTTGCCTCTTTCGGATCATGGCGGGGAGGAGTGCAACTCTCTTACCTATTTTTATCTATATTTCATAACTTGCACATAGCAAATGCCAAAATGATATATTTTTTTTAATTTCCGCAAACTACGTGAAAACTCAACTGTCTACAGCTGTTGTTTCATCCTTTCCCCTGTTTTTCTTTTTTTTATGTTATTTTTAAATCATTCTAGGAAGGCGTAATTAGCAAAAGACGAAATGTCATTTTAATCGTTCTACACATAAACACACATTTCTTATACGGAGATAACTTAACTGGCAGTTCAAGACATGAAAAGAAAAGAGCAAACCTGATTTCTTACAGAAAAGCCTATTTTAATATTCTTTAAATGTGTCTCGAGATGCTGCACTGAGATGCAATATTTTCTGTCTATATCTCTTAATTTTCTCCATGTTTATGTTCAATTTTCTTCATAAAAATATGTTTACTCAAAATGTCTTCAAGGTTTCCTTAGCTTCTTCCGTTTCCAAGTGCTGTCAGACATCAGCGGCCGAGTCTTTCATAGTTGGCAAAACACCACTTGGGGTGCTTGGGTCGTTGTTAGAAAATAGCGATCGAAATACAGTTATGTACGACAGAATATCGCCAGTACAATTTTCCTCAATCACACCGCTGACGAATTATCATAAGTTTGTTATTGCTTTTTTTTTTTTCACGACAGCAGCATTGCATGTTATCTAAATGCGTTTTGGCAATCGCTCTCCCTTAACACTTCTCTGTGAATTGTGACCATGTCGGAAGGGAGTGCATGCCAGGAAAGAAATCTCACCAGTTAACATGGAACAAAAGTTCTACGATGAATTATCTCAAGTAAGAGCCTAAGCTGCTAAAAACTGTGTGTTTTTAACCGAAGCTAGTTATCAAAACTTAGTGGACAGACGATGTGAAGAAGGCTAAGATGTCCATTAAAAAAGAACCACAATACTATTGGCTGTTGAAACACTATAGTGTTGTGAAAGTGAAAAATAAGTGTAAGTTGAAATATCCTATAGAAATAAGATGTTTTAGCCATTCAGCTTTTTCGTGGAAGATTCAGGGTTATTTCTCGTACTTCATAAGGCCCATTAGGCTATTGATCATGGAGGACGGGGCAGAATGCTAAAAGAACTTTCACCCAAATTCAAGAACGTTGCTCGACGTGATATTAAATTGTATATTCACCTTTGTGAGCCTTGCCACAAAAAAACAAAAAAGAAAAAAAAAACAACAAAAGCAATCAAAAAACAAAAAGGTATCAAAAAAGTGTTGTGGTTAAGTCAACGATTTTCTCCGAATGCAGCTGCAGTCATCAGGCCGATCTCATTGACTCTCAATCCCATATTGATGGGGATACAAGTTTATAATGGTGTACCAAGATCATCTCAGTCTCACCAAGTCTGTGGTTCTCAACGCCCTGAAAACAAAGAGAACAGAAGAAATAGCATGCAAGCTTGTTGACATATTTATATTGCTTGGTGCTCCAACGGTTTAACAGTTCTACAGTCTGATAACACCAGGGAATATGCAAACAATATGGTAAGCAGCATAAAGGGGGTACTGGCCCACCTTGAAAATCGTCATGGTAAGCCGCGCCACTGACAAAGCCAGGGAAGTGTGGGGTGACGAAAGAGCTAAACAAGACGTTGAAAATACGCTGGATGCTTGGATGCACGATGAAAAAAACTGGCTACTGGAAGGAAGGGTTACGCTTTGTCCAACTATTGAAGAATAGAGCGTTTCATTCTGGGATTTAAAAAAATTCCGTACGGAGCTCTCTTTGGCTACAGAGCTAAAGTAGGGATTCAGAGCATCGTACTAACCTGAAGATGTTTTACATGATTTTGAAACAGAAGAAGAGCTTGAAATAATTGTAGAGAGCATAAAAACCGTACAAGATCATGAAGAGACGGATGAAGGAATGCAAGGGACAGAGCTTTCTGCAGAAGACGTGCATGAGAATGTAATCCATGATGGTGGTAACCAAATCAGTGATTGAAGCCATGGTTACCGAACAGCCTTCCGTTTCCACGGTAACCGAAGGCTCTTCTACTTCCAGTACCTTCTGCGTCTGTTGAAAAGAAACGAGACGCGCTCATACATGTCAAAAGTATACCAGAAATGTTCATGCTGTCTTTGAACATTCCACTAAAGACGATGTTTGCAACGACGTAGAAGGTCAGGGGGCTAGCATTTTATGCACCGTTTGCTTCAATGTGGAGAATGTTGTTAGAAATAAAATGGAATCGAAACCGAACCTTTGAAATATAGGCCAAAAAAAATTAAAAGGGAGGCTGACCAAAAAAAAAATCCCATCGTGTCTTTGGGGGCCACCGTGCAAGTTCCGATTCCTGATGTTGGCAAAAGGCGGGGAGACTCACAAAATCTGTTGGCAGTCGTTGTGAACATGATAGAGGATGGCTTTTACCGCCTTGGAACTGGCCAAGGAATCTTGAATCAACTCTATGCCAGAGCGGAGTTCAACGTATGATCGAAGGAGCTAATGAGTGCGGGAGACGTTCGCGACCATGAAATAGCTCTCTCATCTGCTGCAACTTATCAGTTCACAGGAAGCAGCCAAGGATTCGTCAGGTGTATGTGCAAGACAAAATGCTCAACTGTGAGGTGCCTTCGCGTGAAAAGAAAAAAAATGCAATTCAAAATGTCTCTGTAGTCTCCTCTGCTGCAACAAGAGATCATAACAATTGCGCTCCGCTTGATTTCACTGGTATTAATATTGTATCCTGTTCATTTGGCATTCTTCAGTAATTCTTGAACTGTGAATGTGCAAGACCAGTATCAGGAAACATGAAGTGTTTGTGTAAAAGATGAAGATTCGTTTCATTTCCGAGTGACATTCAAGTCTTACATTATACTGTTACAAAGAGTTACTTCAATCTTAGTTCTGTTGCCTTTGTTTTCCCAGTAAGAAAATCATTTGGTTCATTTTCTATTCCTTCCACATGAAAATAATTATGTAATAACAAGAAAAAAATATCGCTCTGCTCTTCTGATATTTTTGCCCAATTCACAACTGTAGAACCAATACGTATCCTTTTCATTTATCAATTCTTCAAATTTCTTGAAGTTTGAATGTCTAAGATCAATTTGAAAAAAATATGACATGTTTTGTGTGAAAGATGAAGATTGTGATTTAAGTATCATTTCAGTCTTATTTTATACTATAACAAATAGTTACTTCAACATCAGCTCTCTTGTCTTTGTTTTTCCATTTACATAAATTACATATTAAATATGTCTTGATCAAAAAGCATTTTGCTATGCTCTTCTGATACTTTGCCCGGGTGATACTTGCCATTCTGTTTAATGCTATGGAATTATATAGAATGCCTAGGAAAAGTACGCGAACTCATAACATAAAAACTGATATTTCATACTTTGCCAAAAACCATCAGGCGTTCTATACATTTCTTAGGCATTTACAGAATGCCCGGAATTTTACACATTGCCGATAACATGTATATATTCTTCAACCTGAAATATCCATCATTTTTTGCATACGTGATCCAAATATTTTATGATATATTTAAAAAAATACTTTGAAAAAAAAATCCAATGTCCATATTTTACGAATAATATTCTTTATTCAAGTAACTGGAATATATCTTCCATTCTTACATTTTTGACCTTTGAAACAGCACAAAAACAATGAACGCAGAAGTACGAGGAAATAATTGTTATTTGTCAACTTTCAAGCACAAGTCAGTGTATGTCTTGATAAAAACTTATTTCATTTCCATACTTTTATCTCAAATAATTTTAAATGATGCCTTGAATGCATAGGCACCTAGAATTTATTTTTGCAGTATTATAAAAAAAAGAATCAGTTTATGAAAATAATATTCTTTTCTAGACAATTTGTTTTTTTTCCGAAATTAATCATGCTGCTCTGCCCTGAGAACCCAAGACTTTCAAAATAGTTTGATGACGTTCTTGGTGTCGTCCTCTGTCTGTCTGTCTGTCTCTCTCTCTCTCTCTCTCTCTCTCTCTCTCTCTCTCTCTCTCTCTCTCTCTCTCTCTCTCTCTCTCTGTATGCAAACACACACACATATACTTATATATATTATATGTATATGTATGTATATATATCCCTCTCTCCATTTTTTCTCTTCCCCTCTATAATTGCCTGTCTCTAACTCTTGCAATTTATACGTTTAATCTGAGGGGCATCCCTTACTAATTCTTAAGAAATCATTGATACTTATCAATCTTCTTAGCTCAGAGATAATATTTTTATTATAAATGCTGATCAAGTTGACCTTCCGTTTTGAAAATACAATGGCTACTTTTGTTTTTTAGCGGTTTTGATCCTATTAAGCACTAATGCAAAAAAAAAAAATAATACAACCAATGAAAAGAGAGAGAGAGAGAGAGAGAGAGAGAGAGAGAGAGAGAGAGAGCACATCCTATCAAACCTTGCTGAGAGTGACGAACAAATGCTTTGGTTGTTTCGACAATGCTTTCTTCTTCTTTCTATAGAAACTGCTTTCTCAGTAATGGCGTTTGTTGAGAGAAAAGACCGCTCCTTTGGATGTGATCCTTACAACTGATTTAAGTTCTTAACTGGAAAAAAAATAATCTTAAACAACATGGATTTATTTTTAATGGAGAAGTTTCGCATGGCGTACGCAAAAGATAATAATAATAAAATGTAGAAAAATATATTGTTAAAAAATTAGAAAAGTTTTAGCCAAAAAATAATATTCAGTTCATCTCCGACATGAGAGGTAGAACACTTGCTTCTTCATACTACTTAACAAATCAGTGAGAAATGAATACTGAGGAAAACGCCCCAGATAATTTACTGCCATTTCTTTTCGTCTGAACATAAAAATGAAAATCACATTAAGATGTCAGTGGAAAACTACTAAAAGTGCTTTTGTACTTGTCAAAGTTTCCACATTGCATTGTCATTCAAAGTAGCATTGTCCGGATCAATGCAAGTGCCACAGGTGGGGCAGTACAGACGTGGAAGATAAGACAAATTTTATGTACGTATTCTTTTTAATACTGCTTTTTCTACAACCATCACAATGACCAACAACACCATTACTCCACTACCTCCAGCATCTTCACAACCACCACCACCATTATCTTTACTATCTCCAGTATCTACAAAACCATCACCACCACCTTTACTACAGTAGCAGTAGTAGTAGTAGTAGTAGTAGCAGCAGCAACAGCAGCAGCAGCAGCAGCAGCAGCAGCAGTAGTAGTAGTAGTAGTAGTAGTAGTAGTAGTAGTAGTAGTAGTAGTAGTAGTAGTAGTAGTAGTAGTAGTAGTAGTAATATTTACTGTTGCGCTCATTATACGTCTCTTATCTTTCTCTCTCTCTCTCTCTCTCTCTCTCTCTCTCTCTCTCTCTATCTTTCTCTTCCTGGCATCTTTTATTTTTTCTTTGGGAGGGTGTGTTCGCGGTACAGGAAGTGTGTTTTCCTTGTCTTGCACTGAGGTTTGCCTTTTCTAAACCAACCTAGAGCGTTCATAAGTCAAATGAATAACCTGGCTGCCAAAGATCATGCATCTGTTGCCTATTAGGTATAAGTCACTGTAAGCATAGTGTGGACAGGCCTGTGGTGGGTTTATGTCTCGTTAAAAATTTTATCTGATTTGGTTCAAAATTCTAGCTTCGAGACATCTGTTCATTAATAATTTATTCCCCTTTTTTCCAATTAACTTTAAATTTTTACAATCCAAACAAAGAAAAAATAATCAAATTGTGTTGAGCTTTGTAGCATGGAACATTACAGAGCGGGTTCGAACCTGCGATTCATGCCGTGGCCCGCAACAGATACATATGGAAATGTATAAATCATGGACCACTGCCGAAAAAGACTTGGAATAAAGCTTCGACGAATCTAGTTAGGAAGAAAATAATTTTAAGTGAAGTGGAAAAAAGTCAAGAAAAGAAAAGAGAGCAATACATATCCATAGCATCAGTGATTCAGGAAGCCTGCAAGTCTGTTTTCCATAGGTCTTGCAATTTATGACTCTTTGTTTGGAAGAAATATTAGTGCGCGAAATTTCAAATTGATAATAATTTAGTATATGATTCAAAAATGTATTCTTTAGGCTCTTTCGACAACTTCATATTGAAGAGAAAAAAAGCAAAAGCTAGCACGCAACAAGACAAACTAGAAATGCAGAATAGAAGTATGATTTATTTATGAACATTCTCTACTCTATCTAATCAGATCAAAGAGTGTCAATATTGAGCGATGAGCTTTTGATTGATCCAATACATGCAACTTCAGAATAGGATAGAAACACACACGAGTGCTTTTCTCTGGAAAGCTTGACATTTTCCCTTAAGCCTTTCATTACTATATTTAACCTGCTCAAAATAACTTATATTAGCACAATGGCAACCCATGCAATAAAGCAAACTATTCTTCTTTTGCTTTTACCCTTTTTCTTCTTCTTCGTCTTCTTCTTCTCCTCATCCTCAATCACCTACTTCTCCTCCTCTATTTGTCCCTAGGTTATCAACCAAAAACCTTCCACTGCCTGTATCACGAGCTACTGCTAGTATACAGAGAATGAATATTTTAAAAAGCCGCAGACAAACAGACATAATAATTATGTAGAATTTAGTTCAGTGAACTGTCCCTAATTCAAACCCAACGCGCCTATTCGAGTCTGATTTGACGTCATCTAGGCTTTGCCTTTTTCTGCAAAAAATGTCGTAAGTCTGAGCGCAAGCTGGATCTAGAGATCAAGGTTTGACTAAGAAGGTTTGACCTAACGCTAGCTTTAAATTATATTTTGAAGATTTATACCTAGTCTAGATTTATATTTGAAATAATTCATTTCATCTTGATCACATTTTACAGTCTGAAATAGTTCCATTTCATTTTGATCACAGTAAACTTAGAGGTAACTTTCTACAATGAGTTTTTTCCAAAAAGTCTTTTAGCAATATCTAATTTTAGAGCAACCAGCACGAACTCACCAATGTGATTTTAGATTCAATTAAAGATGGTTGTGGTGCGAGCTCTAAATATTCGTAGGTACCACTTGATGCTATGGGGATGTATTGACTCTATGATGCTTTTGGCTAAAAACTGCAAAATCAAAATATTAGCCACTAGGTTTCTCAAGGGTAAAAAAAACCTTAGATGATTGTAGATCCATCGTGTTTTGACCTCTTAGAAATCTTTCTCTTTAATTATACAAGTCATTAAAAATATTTTCCACTATAGCAGTAAATCTATGTGGGAAAGTTTGATTGGCCAATATTTTAGCTAACCATGATGATATAATTCGACCACTTCTTCTTTGCTCCAGAAATTCTAGAATATGTTGCGTTATTACAATGATTGTTTATTTAGTTAATGCAAAGAATAACTGGCTTTTTTTACAAGCTGTGGGCGTTTTACATGTATGAATGGTTGTGAGATCGTGAGAAATACCTTGCCGAGATCGCTGAGAGATAAGCAAGTGATGTTTGAGAGCTTGTAGATCTAAATAACGTAGAAATTAAATTGCTGTTCCTTATCAAATAAATAAACTTCTCGTTCATTTTCGGCAAGTTTTGGAGTAAAGTCTATTCTTCAGTCTATTCAAAAGAACTCATTGTCACAGGCAGTGTTAAACTAGATCTTTAACCAAACATCCCTAAACCATTTGTGACAGATTGTAAGACGTGTTAACAGTGTTTGGATTTAAACTCAAAGAAGGCTTGGCGTTATGTCCTCGGTCCTGTCGGAAGTTAAATTTGTTTGTTAAAATATATTAAATATCACTGTTTTTTCCCTTAAGTTTTCGACGAGAAATTCGCAAACGCAAGTATTGTAGGATATCGAAAAACAAAATTGGAATGCTAGAAGACTAAACCTGATATTTTGACAGATATCTTGTGACTCAAGGTTATGATACTTCAATCTTGATTTTCATCTGGAGCAGATATTTTAAATGTAAAATTTTTAGGATCTAGGTATTTTGATGAAAACACAGTCTTTCAAAAAAAACAAAATTATATTGCGAATTTCAAATTTCAAGCGTTAGTAAGCAATAATTGCTTTATTGATATTATAAAGAAATTTTCTTCTCATTCAAATTTACCCAAAGAAATTATTCTTTTTCTTAATCTGTTAAGGAAATTGCCCTGCAATTTGCAAAATGAATATTAGCAATGAATTGACTTACCTTTAGTGTATGAGATAGAGTCGTCGAACAAACAGCAAAGTCAATATATTTTGGTATTAAGTTTTTAAAATGCTGATTATATTAACTAAAGATGCTAATCTTAGATTTTTCTACATTCAACTTTGGTCGAGGATAGATCTTGTTTGTGGCATTCAATTCAATCTAGAAGCCGTTTATATTACTGTCGATGACTAACTTTAAGATCAGTCTTCACTAGCGTTATTTAACAAGGGAAACAATCTGATTATTGCCTTATTTGATAACTATCATAAAAGACATACTTCTTTCTTTTGTCTTGACTAATGACATTTGTTATTTCGTAAATATAATTATATCATGCAATGTGTTAATGCATTTTGTATTGTTGCCATCTATGTTGGTGTTGTATTCTATGTAAATAAGATGAATGTGTTGGTTTATATGTCGATTATTATTACTTATGTGTTTCAATATGTTTGAATATAAACATGAGACGTAAATATAATCTCAATGTAAATAGCATTCAACAATCGTCAATTTTCTCCACTACGGACAAGAGTAGAGTTCCTGTATTTCTGTATAAAAGATTCAAGTACTCCTGTCTGCTACAACATATATAGAAATCCAATAAACTGTATATTTTTATTGCTTTTGAATTTAACGGCGATATTTTGATGGGCAGTATATCTATAAGAAAAAAAAGACATTTTCAAGTTTAGTTTGGCCATTAAAAATCTATACTCGACCGATTCTGCACATATAGCGATATTCTGACAATGACGAAATGAAGGCAATTGTAGTCAACTCTTCGCATATTTAAACAATTGCCAACAATTCTATACAATTTCAAAATTGTTGTCCAAACTAAAAAATCTATCTTTTAAAATTTTAGGAAGAAATTGATCAGCTCTGATCACTTTCTTGGATAATGGCGGCCGGGATTCATTGATCAGATCCAACTCGGCAATTCGTTCAGACATGTAATGAAACTAGTCGTAGGGAATTGTTTTATTTTCACGTCATTAAATCGTTAAACTGTTATATGACAAGTTGTTTAGCAGTCTGGCTTTCATCAAATTTACTTTTCTTGTGTGTACATTCGGAAATCTTGCCTTCTTTTCTCCGTCTTTCTTAGGAAAGGTTTCTTATTGTGCACTTAAGCGTTAGCAAATGAAGGCAATTTTAATCAATTGTACGCAATTTTTAAGTTTAAAAAAAAATGTTAATGCTAACAATACTTTCGTAAAAAAAAAAAAAAAACATTATGTAAACTTTAAAAAGTTATTGAACACTCACTAATTTTGGATTATAATGGTGACCGATGCTTAATTGATCCGATCATATTCAATGATAATTTTTTTTTAATACAAGACAAATGATACAAAGAAAATGTTTCTGTTCTCATTAAATGGTTACACTGTGATAAGGCAAGTTGAAAAGCAATCTAACAGTTTTTTTCTTCTTCTTCTCTACATATTCGGAAGTCTTACTCTTTGATTGTCCGTATTCTTTCCGTCGCACAGTGACAGTCTATATAACACAATATATACTGCCAAAGAATTATTAGGGAAGTCTTGACAAAGACGCTTTTGTTATAAGAGTTCGTAAGACTCATGGCAGGGAAGGGTAATAGCTTTCTCGTTTGGAAATTAGTCCCATTTAAAATAAAATTTTTTATGTAAATCTTATAGGCTCAAAAATGATGTGATCCAAGAACATGTGTATCAGAATTCTTTTTTTTTTAATTATATAGAAATAGCAATGTTAAGAATGAGATATCAATTACCGCAGTAGCCTTTTAAATACTAATTTTAACAGTGTAGAAATATGTGATTATAAAAAAAATTGGATGCACATGTTATTGCTGCTACCATAATTACCCAATTTTGTTTTTGCCTTTCGTCATTTTGCTATTGTTGTTCTCTTTTTCTAATTATTGTTGTTGTAATTAATGTTATTGTTGGTGGTGGTGGTAGTGGTGGTGGTGGTGGTGATGCTGCTGCTGCTGCCATTGCTGTCGTCATCGTCGTCGTCGTTAAATTTATCATCATCACCGTCATAATCCTCACCATTATGATTAAAAGTGTTTTTTAACTTAAATATATACTGCGGGGAAGTTTGTTTCTTCATTCATTGTTTCCCCTATCAATTATGTTTATTCTAGGACCTACAAACAATGACAAACTTGAGAAAGGCTGAGAGATCATTGCCACTGAGTGCTCCGGCCTTTGTCTGCTACACTGTGGGGGTTAAAGATTACAGCCTTCTCGTACAGCGCTCGGATTTTCAACTCAACTGCTGAGATAAGAGAGACCATCTAGAGCTTGCTCACCTTCATCTGATGAGCCACCAAACTCTTTGAGACAGATAAGAAATAGTTTTTGAGTAATATTAGTGATGGACTCGAAATTATTACCTTATGTTACGGCATGTTGATGTTGCGGTAATTTTAAAGTTTGTTTCCCTGAAGTCAAGATTTTAAACTCTTAGTCATCCCCAACTGTTTTTACAATGAGCTTATTTTTGTTAGTAAAGTATGCTTTATAATAGCTTGAAAGCGGCATTGCTTTAGAGGCAATGGAATAAACAAGGCCCTGGGCAGACAATGAACTCTAAGACAATGTCTCTAAAGGGATGAAACAGGAGGAAAGAGAAATTCAAGATGCACTGAGGTCAGTTGTTACCGACGCTAGCAGTATGGTAAAACACAAGGACCAATAGAGATGAACGAGGCACAGGGAAAAGAGAGTCAAATAACTGAGATAAGTTGCTACTTTCGCTAGCAGCATGATAAAAATAGGACTCTGTAGATAGTGATGAGGAGAGGAAAAGAGGGAGACGAGATACACCGAGTTCAGTTGTTACTGACGCTAGACGCTAGCAGCATGGTAAAAGACAGGGATCTAAAAGGAGGGATTAGGCAGAGGGAAATGGGAATTCACGATACACTGAGTTCAGTTGTTACTGACGCTGACAGCAAAGTAAAAGACAAGGACCTAATGAGAGATTAAGATTGCTGAATGCGATGGGTAGACAGTTGATGATGATGACGGCAATGGCTGTAACTCTTAAGATTTAAAGACAATATGGTTTCCTATAGCAGAAAGAAACATCAGCTACAAACCAAGCTTGTGATCATTTCCAGGAGTTTATAAAAAGAACAAAACAAACGAAAAACGTTTTCTTCTCGAGCTGCCCTGTCCTTCATAATAATGGTTCTCCACTCCTATATGATCTCCTTTAACCTATAAGGCTGTTTTTGTTACCACTACCTATTGCCAAAAATTTTAGGCTTTTGGTCAAAGTTATTCTTCGCTTACCTCTACCGCATTCGCCTTCACACTTTCTAGTGATGGGTTTGTTTTCTCTCTCTCTCTCTCTCTCTCTCTCTCTCTCTCTCTCTCTCTCTCTCTCTCTCTCTCTCTCTGCCATTATTTATTTTTCACATTATAGATCTGTCAATACATTCATTTCCATTAACCTTTTCTTAAGTGTTCACGTATGATGCCATTATCAAGTAACCGTGATATTTTAATTTTGTAAAGAAATTGCATTTGGGGTACGAGGATTTCTTTGAGATGAACATGCATTTTTCCTAGATTCAGTAAAACGAAGTCTGGCTTTTATAAATCTTAAAAATACCTCAAAATACAAACAATCCGTCTCAGTGTAAGCTAGTTTCACTGACTCACTCGATAGCTTAATCACTTTGGTGGCTTAACTGTAAGTTAATCCGCACTAAGATCTATAGGGACTCTTCTGCGGTGAGTCAAGCCCGACACCTATATACGATATTATCAGACAATAGAAAAGATTTTCTGTCTTAATTATTCATCCTACACAACCTACACACCAATTAACAACCACAAACACAACCATCACTGTAGGGCAAAATATGAAAAAAAAAAAAAAAGAATAAATTTCACTTGTTTGACAGACATCAGCCACCACGGCTTTCAATGAAACCCTGCCCTCACATGAATTCAAGAAATTCGCATCTCCAGCTTTTTTATCTCTTGACCAAGAATTCAGCCTTTCAAAAATGTCATCCCTTACCCTCTGTCCCTCCATCTCTCCATCTCGCCATCTCTCCAATGAACAAAAAAAAATAACAGAAACCGAAACCTCACAGCCGGATTGAGACCAAAAGCCTGTCCAATCATATCTTTGCTTCCATTATTTTATCCTCATAGCAAATTTCCATATTTATAAAAGAAAGTATCTGAGCAGTTTTGAAGGATTGTGCTGTACTTCTCGGGCTGATGGAAGCCGCCCTTTTTTCTGAAAACTTATTCTGTATTTATTTCCAAGGTTTGGATGATGTCATTTTTCATTTTACTTTGTTGCCACTCCTAAATAGAGTATACACAGAAGTAATCTTCAGAGAAATAAAACAAGGAATATGCATAAGTAGTAGGAACCTAAATAACCTACGATGTCCCGATGATACAGCACAAAACCAAAACTCTACTCTCTATAAATAGTAGGACTTTCACAAAAAATGCCTTATGCCGCCGCGAATCTCCGATACGTGCTTTAAAACAAAAAAAGAAAAAAAAAAGAAGCCAGAGAGACAAAAAAAAAACATTATTAGTCTAAAACGCAGCTTAAATCACTGGTGTAATTTGATATGGTTTTAATTTTGTACTCTTTCATGTGGGATTTTCAAGTCGTTTCGCGCTTACATATATGCCACTGAAACGTTTATTATCCTACAAATCAAAAGCTGATCGCACTTGTTTTTAAAAAATAAATTATAAATTGATTCATATTTTTCATTCTTTTTTACTATATGAAAAACAGGGATACAACTGAACATTTTGTAATTAATTCAGGGGAAAAAATGATGGTGTTTTTTTTTTTTGCCGCTGGTGAGGAATGTCGTTTATTCATATTAGAAGTATCTTTTATTCCCCATCAAAAGCCTATTTTACTCATAGTGAAAAGATACATGCATTGCATGCATATGATATAGTGATGATGTAAGCTAATTTTCAACGTTGGCATGTCAAATCATTGTGAACGTAAAGAATCATAATATTTTAGTGTCTGTTTTTCTTCTGTAATTTTGTCATGCCAGAGTATGATTACAATGGTAAACACAGATCATTGACGCCTTAACCTATGAGGTATGTTTAAAGGCTCATTCACTATGGTCACACAAACAGTTCCTGGAGCCTCAGGGGTGAGCAAACTTGCCCAAAAACCCGTATATAATTTACGTTGCGAGTTCGACCCTGTCAAAGTGTTACCATTAGTCCGATAAATGCGGAATAGGCAATAGGCGGCCTGTATTACATAAGCGAGCTATATTTTACTTAGCATATGATATTTTTTCTCTGGTGTAGGAGAAGGCAGGAAGTTCTTGGTTCAATGTGGTCACTTAGTATCTCAAGTCTTTCTTTATCATCACGGCAGATTCGGTCTGAATGTGGCCAACCTCACTACCTTTAGAGAGTCACATCTGATTGGACGTTAGTCTTCCAGCCTGCGACACACTAGCTCATGGCCAATCTTCTAATGTCTTTCTACAATCTTCTTTTTCTAGGGCGTCCTCTACCTCTTTTGTCTTCACACACCGGCCCTCCATAAAGTTTCGTCATTGAGTCGCGCATTTCCGCATGACCAAAGTATTTGAGTTTTTGCTTCGAAATTTTATTCCAAAATTCTGGTATGTTCATGCTTATTTTTCCAGTATATTAGCGTTGTTTACTTTATCTAACAATTGTATGATTATCAAACCATATTAAATCTTATCCAAAATGCATTGTTTTTTTTCTTTTTTCGTTTTTTATATCAACGTTATTTGGGCTGCACGACTAGCTTAGTAAAAGAATTGCGCACTCAGAAAACAACGGGAAACTACCGGGACACTAAATCCGAGAAAACCTTGGTTTTGCGTATAACCAGTCCACAACAAGGTGATCTCAGGCCCTCCGTCAGGCCAGGGCACCGGTGGCGGGGCTCGAACCCGCAACAAAAGGGTCACTGCAGATCTCAGGGAGGAATCATAGAACCTGGGTCACGAATGATTGTTTCCGGGTTATTAAAGGGTTGTAAGCGAGCCAAGAAGATCGGGTCTAGTTGTCATCTATTTCATTATAAAATAATGTTCTTAATATCTAGTGATGACAAGAAAAAGAGTGCGTGTCTGTGGCATGTAGAGAGAAAGAGAAGGGAATAGAGAGAGCGATAAAAAAAAGAATTAAAAGCAATAAGTTTGTTAGTTAAGAGAAAGCGGTGGAGCGAAACAGAGAAACAAGGATCCACGAGTATAGCTAAATATGAAAATAAAAAGAAAGAGATAGGTAAAGAGAGAGAGAGAGAGAGAGAGAGAGAGAGAGAGAGAGATAAAGAGAAAGAGAGAGAGAGAGAGAGAGATGTATGTTTGGAGCGAGAACTGCAGAAACCAATCGACCCATGGACAGTGCCATTGGCGGTAAGGATAGCGTTTGTTCAAAAGCCCTACATCACAATCAGATAGAAAAATGAGTTAAACATCATTCTGCAAACCCTCTTTAATGATAAATTGGAAAAAAGAACAAACTACATGCATATATCAATAACTGCAGCCATAGCTGGCTGAAATCCCTGGCCCCAAATGACCTGCAATAATGAAATCGTTACTCAAGCTTCTACTAGGATCCTACATCGGCTGCTCCGCAACACAGCATCTCCTACTAGAACTTATGAGCTTTGAGACTAAAAAGTATTTAGGGAACCATTTTACCGAGTGCATGGGTTTTTTTTTTTTATTTTGGCTCCTTTGAAAATTATCTTTGTTACAAATTCTGCCCTTCATCTCTCTCTCTCTCTCTCTCTCTCTCTCGTTTTCATACCTTCTTACTGCAACAGTCGCATACTTTTTTGAATCACACAAAACAAAGAAACAAAGAAAAGAGAATTTAAGAAAGCTTCGAATCACAAAACGTTTTATTCGTGCAATATTTTAACAGAGCGGGCCTTTTTTTTTTTTTTTTTTTTATTGAAGCCACCCAAAATATCTTACAAATTTGCGGTGAGTTTGGCTTAATGTTATCTGTCGTTATCTGTCTTGGGGCACCTGGCTGTCAGATGGCGGAACTCAAAGGGGCGTGAAATACACAATAAAACCGAGTGAAGTCATTGCTGAATAAAAATAAAATAAAAGAAAGAAAGAAATTGAAGCATACATTGTTAATTATGTTTTGTAGATATAAAATAGGAATTCGAGTTTGGTAACTTTTCTTTGAGTATTAGTCAATGTAAAGTACAAATGCGTTCACCGACTGGTTTTTTAAAATAATATGAATAAGAAGGGATTTTACTAACATATTAAGACATTTCTAGTGGTTTAATTTAGTTGATAGCTCCTAGGATTGATAATAATAATGGAAAAAACATAAAATAAAAAGTAGTAGTAGTAGTAGTAGTAGTAGTAGTAGTAGTAGTAGTAGTAGTAGTAGTAGTAGTAGTAGTAGTAGTAGTGGTTGTTGTTTCTGGTGGTGGTGGTTGTTGTAGTGGTGTGAGCAGTAGCAGTAGCACTAGTAGTGGCAGCGGTAGCGGCTTTATTTTACGGCCCTCTTCAAATCGCTTCACTGAATCTATTGAGGCTTTGTCTGTTGTCATTATTATTATCATTATTATTATTATTATTATTATTATTATTATTATTATTATTATTATTATTATTATTATTGTTGTTGTTGTTGTTGTTGTTGTTGTTGTTGTTGTTGTTTTTTTAATGTACTTAAAATGACTTTTAAATCTTTATATGTGAAGTCGTACCTCATCACCTAACAGTTCATGAGAATTGTCTTCCTCTGAATCCGATTCTTCGCTACAGAAACTCGAGTCATCGGAGTTGAAACTGTTGGTCTCCCAGTCATCTGATTCTGACTCCTCCGAGTACGATTCCTCAATAGTGTCATCACAAAACGTAGACCTCGAAATAATCTGAGGCGTCTCCAATAGCCCGATGACCTTTCGTTGTTCCTGAGCGAGGTTATGTCCACATTGAAACCGCCTCTCATTGGTCAAACAATAAGTTGATACATCTGAGGCTTGCGAAGATGATGAAAATTTCGAGGAAAGCAAGATATGTTTTGGTTTTCCCGAATTGGACGACACAGAGATAGACACACGCCGTAAGTGGGGAACTGAGAGAAGCACAGACGGTTGTCGAGTTGCTTTGTGACAGCTCTTCTGAGACCATCTGTGGAGGAGAGAGGTTTAACAAAAGGCATGTATATGCAGTACCATTTCTCAAAGGATAAAGAAAATAACAAAAATAAATGATACAAGCATGTTTACCCGTTCAAATGAACGGTAAAGGAAAAGACATTTTCCTGAGCATAATTTACTTGTCTTAGTGTAGTATTAAATAAATAAAACCCAAAAACTTCTTGCTGATCTTAAAAAGTTATATATTTCAGCATATAAATCGAGGTATGCCTTAAACTATTTGCTGAAGAATGCCTTGTAACATACCGACTTTAAGCAGATTTCTCTAAACCTGAACAGGACCATAATCTACTGAACTTGGGCATACATACAGTAAACAAAATGCAAAGAAGGCTTGGAAAAAAAAGTGAAAAATTCATGAACCAAGATGGGAACCAAAGAATTAGCCATCTTAAATTTAGTCATATTCCACTCCCCTCCAGTATATTTCTTGATTGAGATCGAATGATCACTGCTTTTTTAGGAAGGCAAAAAAGAAAAAAAAACTGACATTTTTTCGTAAACGAAGTGAAAATCCCAGAACAAAAACATAAACTAAACAAAGGTGCTTTGCATACCGCAGCCTTTATAAGGTTTTATTTTTGAATGAGGATCATTTCATGTAAACTATGAATGGAGTTTGCATTCTATCATTTTGAAGGCTTGGGGCCTACAAAAATCAATTCAAAATTAATCTAGCAACTGCCATGATTCATTCCATGAACTCGAGATGTGATGTCCTTCTCTAAAAACAAAAGTAAACCAAATTCAATTTATCCTTGTCTGAGCAGGATCCTGAAGTCTGGAAGTTGATACTTTGACTTGAAGATTTACTTTTTTTGCATAACTTGAAAGAAATCCTAATATACAGTCCAATTTTCAAAACAAATTTAAATGTTATTCTAAAAATCGCCATGATAATTAAAGTTAGGCCAAAGTAAAAAATGTCACTATTACAACAATAACGGAATGAAGAGTTTGAAATTAACTTTATCTATAGAGATACTGTTTGTCGATCTAAATAAATATCTAGGCTAGTATTTTAATTTTGCTACCTGGTTTGCAATCATAATTACAACGTGAATCAACAATTTCAAGATAGGACCTTCTCTAAATTTCGGTATTGGGCGATATATAATCAGAACCCTGGAACGCAATTTTGGGAAAAACTTGCCAAATTTAGGCGTATGGATCCTAATTAACGAAGATCTAGATTAGATTGTTTATCCAACAATATCAAGATGATTTCACTTAATCAGGATTGGGCCCAGATCTAGATCTAGGCTTGTGAGGATCTAGATCTAGACCTAGTCTCTAGTTTTCAATAACATACCTGGATTCTAGATTTTAGATCAAACTTGGATGTTGATCTATAATTCCGCTGAAACAGGCTCTAAAGATCTAATTTAGAATCTAGATTCAAATTTAAAATCTAGGCAAGGCTGAAACTCCATCTAGGCCTACCAAAACTCGATTACCAAACTCACAGATTTTTTTAATGCTATGCTTTAGGGCAGGCCTAGATTTCATCTAGATCTAGATCTATAGATATTTACTATCGAATCGATACCCGGAGCTGCGTTCAATGCGCTTCATTTAATCGTTCAGTAGGAACTTGAAGTGCCTCTATATGTTTATCGTCGCATTTGGTCCACTTTTTAGTGCGTCCTGGGACAATTGTCCCAACTATTGAACACGGCTCCGTACTGATATGCCTACAATGACAAAAGTTTTTTTAAAACACAGATCTAAGCATGTGTTGGACTGAAAGGGGCGAGCGGCGAAATAAAAATGTTTTTGTTTTCACGGCAAAATAGTATCAAACTCGGAAAAACCAAAGGCGCCACACGCTAGTTAAAAAATCAAAGAATTGTTTGTCGAAAACGGCATGTCAATCGGTGCTGGCATTAAAAAGCCTTTTGCTTTTAACCCGCGAGCTACCACAAATAGATAATAGAAGGAGAAGAAGAAGGAGGAGGAAAACAACAAGAAAAACACAGCAATATTAGCAATAACAATAACAATTCCTTCTCACGATATCAAAGTTTGCATCTAAGATAGACATTATGATATTATAACTATTGCAATAATTTGGTATACCAAACTTTCCACATGATAAGTCAGTTGTTTGGAACAATTAAGCAGATATCCCTTCCGGTTCAAATTAAATTCCTAAGATACCTTGGAAGTGTTGAGTAAGGAGAGTCAACCGTAAAAAGTGGCTACATTTTGAAACCTAAATAAGCACACATTGCCAGTATAAACTATGACACACTACACAACATAAAAACCAAACTGTAGGCCCTCACATAATAATTTTACTATGTAAAAATGTCAGTTTTTTCAACTTTGTTTAAAAAAAAATAAACAAACAAACAAAAAATGCATTAAATATTTTGTGGCGATGCTTAATAATTACGACCTAACATAAAACTTTCGAAAAAAAAAAAA
>BLXT01003580.1:2409428-2420216 GCA_019648995.1 Plakobranchus ocellatus
GATAATCCAGAATTATCACTCTCTGTCTCGCTCTCTCTCTCTCTCACTCTCTCTCTCTCTCTCTCTCTCTCTCTCTCTCTCTCTCTCTCTCTCTCTCATATTCGCTGACAGGAACCCTCTCGAAGAGGAAAGAAAGGAACACAGAAGCAAGATATAATAAGTCGTGTTTTTTGTACGTCCTGTCAGTGCTTTCGTGTTCTAGCTCCATTTTAGCCGATCATTTTCGAGAGATTGAAGTCTCTCTTGTTTATTGCTTTGTACTCAATCGAAGACTCTCCCACCAACTCACCATCTCAATGCTTTCTTGCAAGAAGGGATGCAACTTTGCAATTAAAACTTTGTGTCCTATTGTGGCCACTTTAAATCCAATTACTGCAAAGCGCTATTGTCACTGTAATTATCTTTCACACCAAAAACAGTAGATTATTTTTCTTAAACACCATGAAAGCCCACTTTGAGTTCTTTTTTGTAGAACTATTTAGCATTTATTTTCTGTTTAGTTCGTAATCCTGAAATACATTACCACAATTTTTTATTGTAAGGGTGTTGAAGGCGAGTGTTTACTTCTTATAGACTGGCTCTCCTAATGATTCATTCACAAGGTACGTGATGTTTTAGTTTGAGATCAGAATTATAACAACAACAAAAAAGAAATGTATTCTGTATAGTGCCAGATTGTTTTTGCACGTCCGTCCATTTCCATATATTACACAACTGAAAAATAATTGACGTTTTATTTGAGAAGCATGGGTGATTGATATTTTCTCTTGCTCCTTGTTTTGTTTGCCTTCCTTCTCCACATCCTTCTCTGCTCCACCCTTTGTTTTCCTATTCCCTACTCTTTCTCCTCCTATCCCACCCCCCCTTTATTTGCTTCATTCTCCCCCTTCTCCCGATCCTCCCACCCCCTTTTCCTCTCCTCCCTTCTTCTCCTCATCCTTTTCCTCTTCCTCCTCCTTCTGCGACTTTTCCTTATCCTCACCCTTCTCTCCCTTACCTCTTAGTATTTCCCCTCTCTCCATCTACTCCCCCTCCTCCTCCTATTTATTCTCACTATGTATGTTATGCTATGATTTATTTATCTTCTCTAGACCTACATCAGGCCAATGTTTGATTCAATTGGTGTCATAAAGGCGATTATATCAAGGCCAAGGGCGTATTTTAAGGTAGTTCCTATAAGCTCTTCTGCTTCTCGATATCTACATCTTTTTTTGTTTGCACACCGTGTCATTTTCTCCATCGAAGCAGTGTATATTATTGGCACATTTTGCTTGCACTACTTGTTGCTTGTTTTTGTGTGCACCAGATAAAACTAGGTTCAACGTTGTGTTTGAAAAATTGGATAAAATAAACGGTTAGTGTGCGTTACCTTTTTTTCAAATAAGATAAAATAAAACAAGAAAGCTGGCTCTGTCAGTTCCTAAGTTACACCATCACCTCCCCGTCCTGAAAATTTCATAACTCCACGTTCAGGGTTTTCTTTTCACTTACAAGTTTCACCCAGGCCCATATTTTTGTGACATTCTGCTTCCCTATTTGTAAGCTAGCCTAGAAATCAAGATTTTACGAAGAGGAAAATGTTGAATTTGCTCTAGCTATAGGCTGCATTATATGAAGATCTAAACCTGCAGCTACTAAAGATTATATAGTTGTGAGGAACTCTTTTCATTTTGATCACACTTGGTGATTTTAAGTCCATTCCTGTTATGGCTTATTTCAATTTTTGCTTTTGGACCATACTTATCATAAGAAAAGCTTTTCGTCTATAAAAGTAAATCTAAACCTGTATATGTTGAGAACGTAATTAAAATTACAACATGTGGGTTGCAAAATATACTTAACGAGATGAAGATAACAAAAGTAAAGATTGTCTACTTGGAGGATTTTTTTTTCTCTTTGTTAGGATTTGTACATGTCTTGGGATCTTTTCCATGTAGTTAAACTCAACAAAAATCTATACAATCTGCCTAGCTCTAACCCAAGCTAGCATATATTTTGAAAACAATTTCTTCAATTTTTATTACGTCGTTATTTTTTTGCAATACATTTAAAAGAAAGAGGTCGATTTTACACCTAAGGCTGTTCCGACTTCCTGCTAATAGGTTCGCTTTCAAACACACCAGCCATTAGAAACGTAATTGCTTTCCATAAGAGCAAATTTAATGTAACTCAAGTAGAGAGGGAAATCAGAAAAATTTGTGAAGGTAAAGTTAATTCGAAGAAAGAAATAAGAGATTCAAGAATAAAGCAAGAGTTCCTATGGTGGACAATTTGGCATTATCCAGACTCCAGATTGAGGCTAAAAGCTATCCCTTTCTTCGTAAATGATGTGAAAATATTCAAGTTATGGGCCCAGTTTCATGTAACAAAAAAAAAAAACGTATTATTAAATATCAAGAATGCTCCTTGCTGAAGGAAGGTTCAATAGACCAGTGGGGAAAAGTTTCGAAGAAAAAATATGTAAACAACGAGCTACACCAAATAATATACTTTTCAATTTTTGGGCCGTTGCGATTACGGAAATGGTTAGACTTTAAACGCCAAATTTAATTTTTTAGACAAAAACGAAAAGAAAATGAAAGGACTAGGGAAAATTAATGGCTGGATTCTAGGCTTTATGTGTAGATTAGATCCACATTCAATATAGCATAGAATTTATATTCTGCCGAGAAGAGACGATTTAAAGCCACCAATATCTGTAGCGAACATTTTCATATACTGGTGAATGACAGTCGTTAGCTTTCTTTTTTTTTTCTTTAATTTATTTTTTGTTCTTTTTTTTCTTTTGGCTTAATTTCTTCTGTGATTCCTTGGACCACAGAATGTATAAAGCGTGTTAATTAAAAAAAAAAAAGAAAAGAAAGGAACAGAAGAAAGATGGTTTCTCCGCTAAGCGATAAAAGAACAAGCATTCCTTCACTAGAGAAACATGTAACTTTATCTCAAACTGGATATAAACTGGCGCGCTGGACACAAATTGGTGACTGGACATGGATTAAAGTCCAATAAACACAAAGCGCTTGTGTCTACGGGTAGCTTTTTTCTTGGTAGAAACGCATTCTTTGTGCGTGTCAGCGGACGGACTTTTTATGTTATCCAATTTTACTGCTCCACTAAGTAAAAGTGGGCGACTCTATTTGCACGCTTTATTATTGTTAAGGAACTTTACTAGCCTTTATTTATCTGAAGTTGCTGTTAGAAAAAACAGAAAAAAGATGAATTGTTTATTATTTGTCCCCTCAAAAAATACAAGCAGTCCTGCTCATTTGAACCAGGCACCTCTCATGTAGTACATGTTCGTTGTACATACTATGCTATCCGAGATACGTGTATATAATTTAATCTTAAGACAAAAAATTAATTCACATGTCCATGAATATTCATAGATTAGAAGTCATCGCAACTTTTTAAACATAATCGATCATATTAAAAATGTATGATAGCATTCATGTAAATGTTGCCTATGTTAAAAAAAATAGCGAAGAAATAATGAATATATGTGGAGTAAACCCATCTAGGACCAATATTTTTTTACATGACTAATGAATTATTCATACCTTTAGAAACGAGTGAAATTTGTATCATTTTTTTTTTTTAACCAGTCCGTTTTTTGTCACTTTGGTGCTCATTTAGAACAGAAAATAAAGGGTTTACTATCTACATTTTCAGCTGCTTTGGCCTAAACTACATAGCAAATGTAAAACGAAGGAAAAAAATAATTATGTCAATGACAGTTTCGTCTTTATTTTCTTTGCATCATTTAAAAAATATATATAAAAACCCAAGTGCTTCCGATTAAAGTTACACAAATGCTTTTGCCGTCATAATGTCTATCTCCGAATTAAAAAAAAAAAAAAAAAAAAAACCATTGATGTCCGTACCTTAACAAGTAGCACTGGTATAATTATCTAAATTATTCATACATAAAAAGATGCTAACTTTTCCCTTTATAAGTATAAGAGCGAGGAGAAGATTGCTATTACTCAAACTTATGTATGGTTCTAAAAAAGGCGATCGAAAGAGAAACAACGAAGACAAATTAGAGCAGCCTTTGAGAAATGGTCTTCCTGCCCGATAGAACCATGGGCTGTAAAGAGAAGAGGAGCAGTGAAGACGTCGTGTGTCTGTTTCTAATAGAAATGTTTGCGATAACATGAGGAAACCAAATCTATAGATAGAACCCAGGCAAAACACAAGGAAAGGCGGACAAGTTAGAGCGGTACACAGTATTCTAGGCAGCGTAACATGCACACCCTTGACCTCAGATTAAAAACAAAAAAACACTGCATACCTTGGAGAGCATTTAGATGATCGAGAACAGCTTATAGAGGGCTTATTCAAGTGGATTTATTTGATTTCTATAAAAAGAATCATCGGCATTCAAACTGATATTAGATCCATATGGGCTTTTGTTAATTATTTGTTTGTCTGCCCTTCAAAATGCATTTGGTATTTCCGAGCCATCTCGAAATATTTTACCAAAAAATAAGACCTGATTTCCTGGAAACAATAAAAAATAACGCAATTAGACTATTTTCGACACATCTATAAAGCCCCGATCCACAATTCAAACGCATAATAGTGAGAAGAGAAGGGGCAAAAGGCACAGAAAGGCAAAAAGAAACCAGTTTGATGAAAGCTATCGGATTGTAGATCGAGGTTCAAAGTGCAGAGCATGGAAACAAGGAAACGCTAGTTCTACTCAGTCTCTTCCCAAATGACACCACAGACAATAATTAAAAATTTATAAAGGAAAGATGCTTCTTTCAATGGAAAAATAGAGAAAGATGATACAGGGTGAAGACAATTTTACTATGGGGTATTGGAATTGATGTGAACTTAGAATGATAATCAGGAATATGAAACTATGCAATAAGAACGGGTTATATAGCAACTAGTGTTTTAATGTCTGTAAATGCATCATTTGCTAGCAGCACATCCTATAAACATCATTATCTGTGGATTCTTTGCACCCAATGGAATTTGTTTTCCTTCTGTATCTATTGATAATTGAGCTAAGCCAAAAAATAAATGAACAGTGATCTCAAACTTCACTTAACTCAGAAACATGAAAATTGTCATGTAGGTGCATAAAAATATGCAACTTATGAAAAGAGAATTACTTTTTTCTTAAGTGGCATTTTGTTTTTTTTTTTTGAAAAAAAAAAGGGGGGGGGGGGGGGGGNNNNTAGGAGGAAAGTGTAACAACATTAAGTGATTGCGACCCGCAAAATTTTGAGTTTGAAGGGGAAAAAGGGCGTTAAAACTTTGGTGCAAAAGTTTTGATCTCTACCGAATTTTATTATGTATGTACAGCCAGAAAATATTCAATGCTGCCAGAGATTATGTATGTGAGTCCAGAGAATATCTATGTGCGTCCAGAGAATATGTATGTGCGTCTAGAAAATATGTATGTGCGTCCAGAGAATATGTATGTGCGTCTAGAAAATATGTATGTGCGTCCAGAGAATATCTATGTGCGTCCAGAAAATATGTATGTGCGTCCAGAGAATATGTATGTGCGTCCAGAGAATATGTATGTGCGTCCAGAGAATATGTATGTGCGTCCAGAAAATATGTATGTGCGTCCAGAGAATATCTATGTGTCTCCAGAGAATATCTATGTGCGTCCAGAGATTATGTATGTGCATCCAGAGAATATCTATGTGCATCCAGAGAATCTTTATGTGCGTCCAGAGAATATGTGTGTGCGTCCAGAGAATATATATGTGCGTCCAGACAATATGTATGTGCTTCCAGAGAATATGTATGTGCTTCCAGAGAATATGTATGTGCGTCCAGAGAATATCTATGTGCGCCCAGAGAATATGTGTGCGTCCAGAGAATATGTGTGTGCGTCCAGAGAATATCTATATGCATCCCCAGAGAATATGTATGTGCGTCTAGAGAATATGTATGTGCGTCCAGAGAATATCTATGTGCGTCCAGAGAATATCTATGTGCGTCCAGAGAAAATCTATGCGCATACAGAGAATATCTCTGTGCGATCCAGAGAATATCTATGTGCGTCTAGAGAATATCTATGTGCGTCCAGAGAATATGTATGTGCGTCCAGAAAATATGTATGTGCGTCCAGAGAATATCTATGTGCCTCAAGAGAATATGTATGTGCGTCCAGAGAATATATATGTGCACACAGAGAATATCTCTGTGCGATCCAGAGAATATCTGTGTGCGTCCAGAGAATATGTATGTGCGTCCAGAGATTGTGTATGCGCGACCAGAAAATATCTATTTGCGGCCAGAGAATATCTTTGTGCGTCCAAACAGTATCTAAATGCGGCCAGAATAGGTCTAATCTAAAAGCTACTTTTCCACCTGTTGAGGGACAATCTTGCTGGATGGAGGGAGGAAGGGTAGAGACAACTCGATTGGCAATGGCGCCCGGTCGATTGAGGACAAAACAGCATAATATCATGGGTGTTTACGGGCAATACAACATAAGTTACCAAAAACCAAACTTGATAGTCGGAGGCGGTAAACGAATACTTTGTCTTTATACTGTACCTTTTGATAAGCTCCTGGTAAACATTAAAATAAGATAAATATATACAATGTCACATTCGTCATAAAAAATATATTGCAAGGGCTGGATTTCATCATCAATAGGGCAAAGCTTTTGAAATTTTTTATTCTTCGAAAATATAGGGGACACTTTTTTACCCTTCATGGGCATAAAACTAATAACATAACGCAAAGAGTCACGCTTCTGAAAAATAATCTCTTTATTTCAAAGTCTTTTAAGGCCGAAAATTCAAACTGATCAAGTTCTGCTGTGAAACGAAAGATCGTCTTTTTTTTAAGTGAAGACACGTGAACAATGCTTTTGTCATAAGCCAGTGTCCTCAGCGATCAAGCTTATTTATACCATTAATAATACTTAACTGGCTTGATTTCAAAGCCAAAAAGTCATTTGAGCTGAGACACAGCACGGAAATTCATCACTCGGAAATGTACTAAAGGCATGGCTGCAAATCTTTGCTATACATTACTTAAGTTTTACATGGATGATACGAGTGTCATAAAAATATTTTAAAAAGTGATTGAATTAGCTTTATAAAGCTATGATAATATCATGAGTTATTGAATAAACTTTATGTAGCTACGATAATGTCATGAATCATTGAATTTGCTTTATTATATGTCATGAATTTTTTCCATAGATCTCTTCTTCTTCTTTTTTTTTTTAACAAACGTTTATCTTTTTTTTTCTTTGTCTTTTTTTTTTTTTGCTTTTTGTTCGTGTTTTAATCATTAAATTTAATTAAAGTGCTATTGTTAGATAATTTATTCTATAGACTGCCTTTCAGTACATTTGAACGAAATTTAAAGTTCAACTTTTTAAAAAATTTTAACGAAGTCACGCAACGGCTGCTGATGATGTAGTAATTGTGTTGCCCTAGTGTTGCAGAAAATATTAGTCATCAAGCCCGCAGGGGCCAATTTCTGACCGCTACACAATAACTGCTCCAAAATAAAACTGCTTTTTAATTTTTTTTTTTATTATCCCAGGCCTACCCTCTAGTCTTTGTTTTGATTTACTCGCTCGATTAACAAAGATACAAAAGTACTGGAACAAGGTAGAAATAATGAATTTGTTATGCCTGCCAATAATTGGCCAGGCATTTGTATACAATGTAGGCCCCTAAAGGTGCTGGAATATCTCTGCGTCTTTTCCTCGGTTTAGAATTGATAGTCTGTATTGGAAAGTGGTTGAATACTGCTCCAAGTTCTGTATTCGCTTTTCAAAAAAATACTCTCTCATATAAACCATAATTTGTGGTTTTGCTTTAAGAATAATGCTTCAGGGCGGTATTTAAAAAAGAGACGCAGCAATGTAATCATTTCTACTGAACGACGACATAAGCTTTTCATGACGCCTCTTTTTCTTAATTAACAATTCAATGTGTAGGAAAATTTGGTCAGCTAAATAAGAAGGTAACAGGAAAAGAGCTTGACAGCAAAGATGATCTTTCAGATATTTCTAGGATGTATAAGTGGCATGATAACTAGTAAGTAAGCCCTAAAATCTATTTCTTTCGCTCGCTCAAGTTCCATTACGTTGACAACACACCAGCCCGATGAGAATGCTACAGCTGGAGATCACCTTAATATAATAGATGCAAAAACTAAGTCAACATTATCGAGTTTTAACAGCAAGTTAAAATCTCTTGTTTTATGCTTCGCGAACGGTCTTAAAAGTCACATAATATCAGGATTGATAAAATAAACCGGAATATTTTTACTCAGTAGGAATATCGTCATTCTATTCAGTGTACGAAAACCTGTCACTTCGCTCGGTCAAATCTATGGAGGTTTGTTTTTTAATTCCAAGTTTTTCGTGGGGCTTCAGTGGCCCAACAGATAGCGCACCCGCCCCAAAATGTGCAGGGAGCCTTGTGCCGAGACCTCGAGCCCTACCAAAGACATTCTGGCCGACAGAGGGTTTGAAAGCTGGAGATCACAGTGTTGTTGACACAGCAACGAAACTAAGGCCCGAGAGAGTATTGTTCACTGATTCTCTTGACTTGAACAAAAGCAATACTGTGTAAAATATCTAGCCATTGAGATGCTGCGAAAAATTTGCTGCTGATATAAGACACTATACATCAGGCAGCATCGGGAAAAAAAATTGTAATTTGTAAAATCGATTAGATCTGCTGCTCACTGTAGATCTAGTTAGGAAAGTTTCGATTTTTTTTCCTTTGAAAGAGTGCTGTTATAGAACAGATCAAAACTGTTGTGTCATAAAACATTATTAAAATAATCATTGTCAACAAAAAGATAACCATTTTAGAGAACACTGGACCATTAAAAACACCCAATTAAAGATAGATAAATAGATAGATAGATAGATAGATAGATAGATAGATAGATAGATAGATAGATAGATAGATAGATAGATAGATAGATCGGTTGTTAGATAGATAGATAGATGGATAGATAGATAGAAAGATAGATCGATTGATAGATAGATAGATAGATAGATAGATAGATAGATAGATAGATAGATAGATAGATAGATAGATAGATAGATAGATATATAGTTAGTTAGAGAAATTTCTGTTCATTTTCTTTGAAAAAGTGCTGTGATAGGATAGAGCAAAACTGTTGTGTCACATTATTGAAAGGCAATCATTGTTCACAAAAACATAACCATTTTGCAGAACACTAGGCCATAACACACACACACACAAACACACACATATAAATATATATATATATATATATATATATATATATATATATATATATATATATATATATATATATATATATATATATATATGCACGCATGTATAGGACTTAGACCAAAATAACCGTGAACTTCTATTTCACATAGCGACACTTTTTGAAAACTACCACAAAAGAGGTCATGCCTTTGTGTAACATTTTCTCCGATCAAAGCGTATCTCTTATCTTAAAAGTATGTCTAATTGTTTTTCTGCTTGACCCTTTCTTGAAACTGCAAAGATTTGTTTTGAATATCTAACCATTACGAAGCAGATCTCCTTTTTCTTTTCTTTTTATCTGTGTGTGTGTAGCTAGACCAAAACAAGGGGATCTCAAGCTTTCAGGTCCTCTATCAAACGAGAAAACCGAGACGGGACTCGAACCCGCTCAGGAGGGTCCCTGTAGAGTTCGAGTTTGAGACTCATTATGCGACCATGCCTCGACCTAAAGAAGAGAAGATAAGAAAAGCTACTGCCTTTTTATGTAAAAGATATTTAAAAATCTACACGTTTTAACCCAAAAAAGTAACCTTACTAAATATGGCTTAATGTTCAGAATGATGGCCTTTCGAAGCCTTCGTTTCGACCAGTTTGTAAAGCTGACTAATGTCTTTGCAACCGCTAGGACGGGAAAACCAAAATCTATTTTTAAATAGGCATATCCAGGACATCAGGACTATCGCACATGACATTTCACAATAATGGCTGTTGATTCACTGTTGAAAACGCCAAATGGCAACAATTACAATGCTACGTCAAATACCATAGACAGCAGTTGTTCAAATGGCGATAGGAAATCAGGAGCTGGAAAATCTAGGCATTCAAGAACGGAAAATCCCGTTGGCAACACTGATTGCGGTGATTGCGTCATGCCGGTCTCTGATAAAAAAGGTAAGTGGGAAAATCTGATTTTTCATTAAGTTGTTTCCATTTGACCTTTCTCTCCCCTACACTCACCCACAAACTGGTTCTAAGTTTTTAGGACTTTCTTAGATATTTTGTAGAGGGGTGGGGTGAGACAATTCAGATTTCTACACCTCCTATTTTAGAACCATGCCAGCCTCAAATCCCGGAAACAGGTCTGGATATGCTTGGCTATTTTTAGCACAAACCTGATATGCTACCTCCAAGTGAAATGAGTCTTTATCTTACTGCTCTGAAAAGGAACTATCAGTGATCCGCGTATTTTCTTCAGTAAATTCAAATTGCAACCCGCTAATTGGAATCCTGCGATAGCGATTAACAATCGAATGATTGATCGTCCTCTTGCTCTCTGTATCTATGTATATATCTGTGTGTGTGTATATATATATACATATATTTATATCGTGTTTATTTACTAGTAACACCTTTGTATTAAAGGAAAAAAGTAAAATAGAGGATATAAAAATATATCCTTCTCTCTCAGTTTCTATATATGTCTCTCTCTATGTTTATATGTATTTCTCCCCACTCCCCACCCCCCATCTCTCTCTCTCTCTCTCTCTATCTGTCTCTCTTTCTTCTTCTTCTTCTTCTTCTTCTTCTTCTTCTT
>BLXT01003580.1:2608566-2619822 GCA_019648995.1 Plakobranchus ocellatus
TTTTTTTTTTTGTTAATTCTTGAGATGGCTTTTGCATAAATTTGTTCTACAGTGTATAAGTTACACAAATTGAATAATTCATTATCTTATCCTGCAACGCTGTTTACTTTCAATTTTGATTTGCTAACTTTCTGTCATCCAGCTGCCCATTTTTTTTCCTTTCTGTACACTTTTAAATATATCCATTTCTTCTTCATTTTCAAATTCGTATTCCATTTTGTATAATTGTTTTGTCTTAGCAGGGATTGAATTTTCAATACTTTTAATGTCATCATTCAATAAAGCTTCTTTTATTTTTTTGGGGGGGGTTTAACTTTTATTGTAGCTTTTCATGTGCAATGAATAATCATGTGCGCCTAAGTTTACAGAAAGCTGCTGTCAATACTCTTCTTTTTCTTTGTTCTAATTTTTTTTCTTAAATAAAACTTTAAGATTACAGATCTTATTGAAGTTTCTTCTAATTTTTTTTTTTGTATTTTTGATAGCCATTCCTCATATAAACATTTTCATATTTAGTAACCAAGTTAGAATAATATATTCTCTTCCTTTTTGTTCTCTTTTCTAATGAAATCCACTTGTATTCCGCATGTCTAAACATGAATAATGTGAAGAGATGCCAATATTTACCTTTCATTTTAATCCAGCCACATAGACCAAAACCTTGACTGTTAAAAATTTCATTCGGATTTTTTTTCAGTGCGACCGGGTTCACATGGTTCACTTTGTTTAACTTTTGATAAAATCTTGATTGAAACAATATTTTAGGAATTTTACATTGATGATTGCAAGATTCCAATCTAGTTTTTCTTTTCAAATTTTGAATCTACTTTAAAAAACTTAGCGATTGATACAGGTACATTATTTTATATATGCTTTCCTGGGCATTTTAAATTGGGTGGTTTTCACAGCCTCTCAAGATATTCAAGACGATACAATATTTGGTGTGAAATATTGCTTCCCATCTACAGACATGTATCAAACAAATATTCAGAGATTTGATGTGGGTCATAAAACCACTCTTTACATGATTTTGTCGAATGCAAGTCAATATTTTTTCAAAACTTGATGGAATATAAGTCTAGAGTTACGGAACTTAAACTTAAAAAAAAAAAACAACAAAACTAACAGCATTGTTGTAAAGAATAGAATCCTTCTTATTTGCCAACTTACAAGCAACATAAACTCATAAGGACTGGTCTACAAGCATGCTTCTCACATTTGTGGTAGAGGGAATGATTAATCGTGTTACACATCATGTTAACCCTCTTTTTTTTCCATGTAGATAATTTATTATATTATGTATTTATGATATTTTTTCTTGAGCTTGCTTCTATATGAGTCTTACTGCTTCATATGTTCTAACAATCTGCTCTTTGTTTCAAATGACTTTAACTTAATTCATATTTGTAGCTTTGTCTTCTTCCGCTTTGCTTTTCCTTTGGCAAGATTCTATTCACTAGTTTTCATGTTAAAAAATTTTATGTAAATAAACAAATTGAAATCATTTCATAATTGAATCAAAAATATTTTTTTTTAATTTAATACTGTTGTATAAACTTTTCTTTTAGTTTTGCAATCCACGATAAGTTGCCAAATATCAAAACAAAAAGGCATACATCATTGGGATTGGAATTCATGAAGAAATTTTAGACGTTGCCTTAACTCACTTGAGACTAGTCCCGCAACAATTGAGGGCCACCTAAAAGTGTTAAAAAGACTGGTCCCCCACCGCTTGCAGGACCAACTTTAAGGTTAGAAACCTACCTAAAAATACAGCAACTGTTGCGAGATCAGCCCCATTCTGTAACAGAAGAGACTGCTAGAAACTGTACTTAAAGGTTTTTGCAACTGAATGCATCCCCGATTTTATACGAATTAAAAAGTTCAAGGATGTAGAGAACCGGAATATGGGCTTGAAAAGCTTACAGTTCATACTGAAACTAGACCTGTGCCAAGATCTACGTCCATGAAGTTTAGCTTGTTTGCATCAGTCAGAGGCACATAATTTGTTTGAAACATTTCAAGAAGAGTCAGATTTAGATCCATAATTCAACCCAAACCCAGATTGCAGATCCAAATCTACGATTAGATCTAGGCAGTCAGAATCAGAATCTAGCTCAGACGAGGAGAAGTCCAGGCCTAAGAAAAGACGTAAACAGTGTAGTTCTAATAAATACAGTAAAAAAACACAGAGTAATGCAGAAACAGAACTGTTCTGCGCAGCAGGTAGTGATATAGAAGAAGAAAGTGACAGTGGTGAGATCTGCAGTTCAACTTGCAGGTCTACAGAGCAGAACTTAGATCTAACGCTTTTTCGTATTTCACAATCAAAATAACTACATTACACAATAATTTCCTTTTCACATTCCTTTTTAGTCTCAGATGTTGAGATGCTTTTTACTTAGGTAAATAAAACTTAAAACTCAGTTTTTATCTACTTTGTTGCAGATTTAGTGTGAGGGTGTGTCTGGGTCTGGAAAAATTTATGCGAGGAGCAATTCAGGGACCGTTTTTGAAAAATCATGAAAAAAAAAGTTACAAAGAAAAGTTCAAACTTTTTGTTTTAAAATTTAGTTTTGTATTTGACAATTCAATTCAACTCTACAGATTTTAGATTAATTAAATCAGTAGTTTTTTTTCATGAATTTTCTGAAAAGGCCCTGAAAGCTCAGTCCTGGGTGCTTGGTAGCCCACTGCAGGTCCAGTCTCAAGTGAGTTAAAGGGAAGTGGAGAAGAAGAAGAATGGAAAGTGGCACCCCACTTTCAGGCTATATCCATTTTAAGTATCTGTTTCACAATTCTGACATTTCTCCTAAATACTTGAGCTATTCCCCTGAAAATTGAAAATTTTTTTGAAGGAGGCCAAATTTGTTGTGGATATTGAGAAGATATCAATTACTTTTTATGCTTGTCATAAAAAAATCTATCTTCTCTAAGATTTGTGTTCCAACTTTCATCTAATTTGGCATCCATATTGCCACCGATTGGATATTATCTGTATAATACAGTAATTTACTTTTTCAGAAATTTGACTTTATTTTTTTAAAATGGAGGTAAAAGCTTATTTCAGTTATTATTTAGAAATTAGAAAAAAAAAAAAACAGCTCTCCAAGACATTTTATCGAAACATTTGTATTACTTTTTTTTATAACAAATTGGAGAAGATGTCCATGAAGTTTCAAACAGTTTCAACTGCAGCATGAGATAAATTTTGAAACCACAATTTTGCACGCTGAAATTCAAGATGGCGACCATCAGTGAAAATTTTTCTTTCAACATTTTTTTCCCACCAATAGTACCAAGGCGAATTCATTCAGTAATAAAAAAAAAAACACTGTCAGGTACCTCGCTCGCAAACCCCCTAAGAACAGTCTTATAGTGTCAAAGCTGTAGAGAATAGCTGAGAGAACAATAAGTACCTTAGGCCTTGCTTACAACCTCTACCTTCCCTTCTCCCCCATGCATTTTTAATTATGAATTTGGACATGATGCAAGGGGGGAGTTAACAAAGTTAGCTATGTTTTTAACAACAAAGAAATCATGCAACTCTGAACCTCACAATGCTCACAATTTTGTACTTAGCTCAGCATACTTGAATGAACAGAGAGGAAAAAAGATCCTTGGTTTCTAAACTTTTTTATCTGAACACAAGAAAAAAGTGATAAGCGTGACAAAAACAAAATTCACTCACATAATTTAAAAATTTGAATTGATCTTGTAGCCAACAACAATAGGATGAGTCTTTGATGAAGTTGTAAATGTGAATAAAAACGTTAAGTTCGCAAATTCCCAAAGGCATGAAATACAAAAACTTCTTCAAAAAAGTTCAAAATAACGTAGACTCTAAAACTCTTTCCCATTGTAACTGAAATGCACTGGAGATGTACACATGCTCTAGAAAATGTGCCAAAGCACATTCTTTGCTTATCATAATCCTTGAAATGAAGAATCTAGGCAAATTTGCACAATATTCTCAGTCACACCGGATAGACAAAAAATGATAGTTCAGCCATGGAATTTCACAGAACAAAAAAGGCAAACATTTCTATTATAAAAAAAATATAAAGTGAGTACTTTTAGAATTTCATTTTCTTTTTTTTTAAACAAATTTGCTCAAGTATAAAAATTATGTTTATCATCTTTATTTGTATCCAGTTTGCAGCCTAGTTGCAAAGAAACCTTTATGAAAATGAATTATGTACTCCAAAAAGCTTATATAATTGAATTAGGTACAGTTTCTTAACAAAAAAATAAAAACGATGTTGTCCTCAAACTTCACAAAATATTAAAAGGACTGAGAACAGATGAATTTTTAAAAATGGCCTAACAAAGCAAAACTCCACAAACAATGACAGAAGAATGATTGTATTTATATTATCAACATGGCATCAGTACAGAATACACCTGTGACAAGCTTTCATTTTGGCAGGACCCTCAATCTGTTGGGCCGAAAAACTTGACTGAGCGATCCATACTGACTGAAGCCAGAAAACTCGAGTTCTGGCCAAAGCAAACACCTGTAGCTGCTGCTGTGTGGTCATTGAAGACTGCAAGCTCACTCCACTGTTTACACAGGTAGACCCTGGATACAAAGCAATATCTAGTAATAATTTATACACTCGCTTACAAAGCTTGAGAATTGATAATGCAAGAAAAAATGAAAAAAAAAAAAAAAATACAAGCAGATCTGCAGACGTGTTGTCTTCAGCTTTAAATTAAGTGAAGTTTGACTTCTCCTTTTGAAATCCTTTATCATTACAGAGATGTGGGATGTGGTTAAAGGATCTGCTCTACCATCACAAACAGAGTCAAGATACACTCAGTTTTGTCTTTACAATTAAAAAAAAAAGCCAATACATTAGAGGTATGTTCTTGGAAAATAGGATCCTATTTCATTTAATTATATACCGAGGGATGGGGACCCTAAGAAAAAGTTAAATTCTTACCATTTATCAAAGCTGTAGAACCAATTTTATATTTCACTTAATGCTTTTGGATTTCAGTTTGATGTCTGTATCCAAACCCTTCTCAACATTTGATTAATATATGGGAGAAAATATTGTAAGCTGTTGGAACATCAATTTTATGACATTAATGCTTTTGGATTTCAGTTTGATGTCTGTATCCAAACCCTTCTGAACATCTGATTAATATATGAGAGAAAATATTGTAAGCTGTTGGAACATCAATTTTATGACAATGGTGCTTTTGGATTTCAGTTTGATATCTGTATCCAAACCCTTCTCAACATTTGGGGGAAAATATTGTAAGCTTTTGGAACATCAATTTTATGATAAACATCTATGATAACAGCCACATTGTGTTATTGAGGTTATCATATCTTGTTGTCATGTTTTCTTTTTCGTATTTTTGTCAGTTTATAATACCTAGGTTTTTTGATATGATATTTTAAATATCAGAAGATGAGATATTTTGAAGGCAAAAGTGGGCTCAATTCTAGACTTCCCTAAACATTACATCTTCAGCACAAAAGAGCTAAAACACACTTTTTTTAATACAAGAGTATCAAACAATTCACAAAACTATTGCAAAGAAAAAAAAAAGAAAGGAGCCAGAGGACCATTTAAACCAATGGCAGGAGCAGAATCATCAAAACCCAGGCCTGTAAACTTAAAATTCGCCCCTCTTACAAGACTGCCCAACAACTCACAAAAATATTGCAAAGATATGAGTTTCGAGACAGGATTTAATACTCTAAACCTGTAAGTTTAAAATTAGCATTTCTCACTGCAGTACTGTGAAACCCACAAAAAAATTTTGACAGAAATGAACATGAGAAAGAGGACAATAGAAGCTAATGACTATGTAACCTCATTACATTACCTGACGTCAGACCCAGCCACAGCCAGGTATGTTCCGCTCTGGTCAAAGCACAGTCCCTTGACCTCATAACTGTCATCCAGTTGTAGAGTCTTGAAGTTCTTCAGTTTCCGAAGATCCCAAAGCTTGACCACTGAGTCCTCAGCTGATGTTGCTAAGTAGTAACCTGACAAAGTAAATGTACAATAAGAATGGTCTCTTTTTTTCCAATCTGAAAACAATCAGGACTATTTAAATTGTCCATAGCTAGTATTGAAGAATAAGAGGACCAAAACATGGGGAAAACCTACAGCTGCAAAAAAAAAAAAAAAAAAAACAAAGTTGGACAGATTTTAAGACCTACAATTAAAAACCAAAAGTCTAGAAAAACGTGATGACAAGAAATGTTACTATGTTACTCAAAGAATACCAACCGTTTTCTGAGAAAGAAATGCTTGTGATAGGCCCTTGATGACCTTGGAAATTAGCTACATTTGTTCGCTCTTTCAAATCCCAGATTTTGATGATGGAGTCATCAGTCCCGGTGCCAAAAATCAGACCATCAGGATGGAACTGTGCACAAGTCAGGGCAGGAGCTGTGAAAACATTTTGTAATCAATTGAACAGCGAGCTCACCTAGGTATAAGGTGTAGTTTTGAAAAAAATCTTTTGCTCGTTTCTGTAATCACTAAGCCATGATGGTGTATGTGTGAATGATAGGTTTCTTCAAATTTATAATATTCAATTATGACAACACCATGCCAGTGCCACCAGCAATCTTTTGGGACATTGGTAGCCAACCTGTCCTGAGATCTGCAGGGAGTGTTCTGTAACAAGTCTGAGTTTGAGTCAGCCTTAATGCTCTGAACTAATGAGGGCCCTGAGGCGTGAGGTCATCTTTTTATGGGAGGGTTATATAATAGAATTAGAGATCTTGCTCCATGTAAAAAAATTTATATCTGACCAATTAATGGAATTGACATTGTCCTTTTTTTTTAACTTTTTGAACCAAAAAAAAAAAAATGCAAATTGCTTACTTTTACCAGGACTCCAATTAAATGCAATCTCCTTTTTCTTCTCTAAAGAGGTGAGATGTTTTGCAGCACTAATCGAAACTTGTGGCACAAATAAAAGTACTAGCCATTATTAAATGTCAATTTATTAGAATTTCACATTTAAATCCTGACAAAGGTTTGGTTTTTGTACATAGTCTGTCCACAGCAAGGTGATCTCAGACTTTCAGGCCCCTGCGTTAGGCCAGGGCACCAATGGTGGGGCTCAAACCCCTGACAGAAGTGTCCCTGCAAATCTCAGGGTGGAATCCTATCTACAGTGCCTCTGATGTCGTCAATCCTGATAAAACCTTTGACACTGTGTGCTAGAATTTGATATTACTGGCTAACGCTCTTTAAGAGAAAAAAACTTTGTTTATATGAATGGTTTTTGTCATGAAACTTCATATTAGTAGAAGCTCTTCACATAATTCAAATACTCATCTGTCCAGTAAAAGACCAATAATTTAAGGTGTACAGGTTGACAATTCAAAGGTGATCTAAAAAAAAAAAGCATGATTGAGGACTGGAAGGAAGAATGAGGATGCTGCTTGTTATACGCATACAGCTCACACATCCACTATAAGATGATCTCAGGTTTCTAGGCCCTCCTCTAGTCAGGGAATGTGCTTGACACTGTAGATGTGACAGGCTAGGTTCATTTGCTATTACACCACCCACAGTCTCTAGA
This sequence comes from Plakobranchus ocellatus, assembly GCA_019648995.1. Lineage (NCBI taxonomy): Eukaryota > Metazoa > Mollusca > Gastropoda > Plakobranchidae > Plakobranchus > Plakobranchus ocellatus. Next base: position 2,616,130 of record BLXT01003580.1, read on the forward strand.
AAGAAAGGGAAACACAGCAAGGATGTGGAAAATATTGAACTCAAAATTTACCCATCTGGCCAGTCTTTTCCATAACTTTAGTGAGAACCCGGCCTGTTCGAATATCGGAGAAAGCCCAATGCTGAAAAAAAAAAAAACCCAACAATATATTAAAATATTCATAAAAACACTAACTTTTTAAAATGTTTTTCACATTTGATAGTTTTTAATTCACTTGTTGAAAAACAGTGTTTAAAATTAAGCCGTGTTTTGGCAACAAATCAAAGGCACATTGTGACTTCATGGTTCTTAAAACATTCTGGAAGGTGACAAGTAAGAGACAAGCGATGTAAACAACACCCAGATATAAATATAAAGATGTTATGATAACTATTATAGGTAGCATCTTCACTTACCATGTCAGTGGCGCAAGAGAGAAGATAGTCTCCTGTGGCATGCAAACTAATGCCAGTGACTGGGGCGTCATGAGCTCGAATAATCTGTCCACAACTTGCTGTGGTGATCCCCCATACACGAATTGTGTTATCAGGGGAAGCAGAGATGACCAGTTCCTAACCATCAGATGAAAATAAAATGCTACAGTTAAGCAGATTGTTTGTATTTTTTCTAATTTAATATACATTAAATTTATTTGAGATGAATTGTGGTGAGATGCTGAAAATGCATGATACAAACTCCTATGAATATCATTAATGATGAAAATGAATTAAAATTGGTCTTGAATACAGAATGAAAATGTTCCAAAATGTTCGTATATGAAAAGTTACATTAAAAATCAATACATTTCACAAGTACAACAGACATATCACAACCTAGATCACTACTCAACTGCTTTTCTTTTTTAATTCAATGCATGTTTATTCTTTTATTCTTTGACAATGTCAAAAACTTATTTATATTTTTTTTTTTTTTAAATGTACACAAACCAATTAAGCTTGTCGAACTGTTACTACATTTTCAAAGATCAATAAAAAAATAGGACTTTGAAAACAAATACTACTGGAACCAAATAAAATCATCAATTTCAAAGAAGTAATCATACTATACTGCTAAGCAGCAATTTGAGTCAGGATGAGACTCTTGTGTTCACTGACCTCCTCAGGATGGTAGATAACACTGGTGACCTTCTTGGTGTGACCTTTAAGGATGGCCATGACCTGTTCCGTGTCCTTATTGAACACAACAGCATTTTTATCGTTACCTCCTGTGACAATCTTGGAAGTATCCCTCAAACAAACATCAACTGAGAGAATGCCAGGAACACTTGCACTGTGCAAACCCTAGAATGAAGAAAAAAACGGCTTTTTAATTTAAAGACACAAAAATAACATTGAATTGCTATTGAATGCAGAAATTACAGTTCCTGTTTTCTAAAGCACACCACTGCTAAATAACATTGTGCAAAAAAAAAAAAAAATCAATCAAATGCCTGCATCAAGCAGTCATTCTAAAGTGATAGCATTTACAAACAACAGAATCTTTGGCACATAGGAGAATCAGCTTTTGTGCTGAAAAGAAACATTAAATAATGAAAATATTCTCCTTTTTGGTTCATTTGTAGATGTAGCAGACATTAAATATGAGGTAACCAGGCTAAATCAGGCACAAGTCACTGTGGGTTCTTTACACTAGGCCTTTCCAAATTTGTATTTGAATCAAAATCTTCATACTCAAGTTTATTGGCAGTATTGAGATTCAGTCACAAGATTTTTTCCTATAGTATATATAAGTGTAAATTGCAAGCTTATACATCATGTTCTAATATCCTTGTGCCTGCTTTCCCCGAGTTACCTCACAAATCAGCAAATATGGAAATTTCATTGTATGAAAAAAAAAAAAAAAAATTATGTAACCAAAAAAAAAAATTAGGATCAATATACCAAAGCAATGAGATATCAAGCAGAGTAGCCCCCTCTTTTGAGGAAATCGGTAAGCCCTACCTTTAGGAGATCACTACTGTACTGTGCTGCCATTGCAAGTTGAAAGGCTCTATCATTTGTGTTTATTCTATGGACTATACTGCTTTTCAGTTGGTTATGGCAGGGTGCTAGCCAAATGATGGTAAGTTTCATCGCTAAGAGTGAAAATACTGCTCTTCATTTAGTTATGGCAGTGAGTGACATGGTTTTTTTCAGTCTTCTTTTAGATTCAACAACAAACCAAAAAGGAACTAAAATGCATTGATGTATACAGCCATAATATTGCTGAACTGCAGGGCAGGGATAAGGAATGCATTCTCAATAATAGATCTATTATTTCCTGTGATATGGGAGTGTACCTGTAACTTAAGCATTTGATAGTGAGCCTATAGAATATGCACTTTACAATAGTTTGTAAATAAGGCCAGTGTACCTGCCTAGTTGAGTTTATCCAACTAAGTAACCCGAAAGAAAAAAAATACACTATGACTATTACTTAAGAAATTTTCTTTTTCCCCATTGAAATGTTATGTTTCTCCAATTTACCCCCACTCCAAAAATGTAGTCAATAAATGTACAGCTGCAACACCCTTTTCAGTCTTTCAATTCAGTAGTACAATCAATACCCTAAGCAATGCTATAGGATATAAGTCTTATTCAGGCTTTCCAACAGCTTTGGCTCTTTTAATAAAGAGAACACTGTTTTTCTGTGCTTGAACCAGAGCAAAATTCACCATAAATTAGTCACTTTCGTATTTTCATGATCAGGTAAATTTTTTTTTGCAATAATTATGAATTGATGGTAAAGTGGTCAGGTCTGAAAGGTTTAAGAAGTAGTACAAAACCTCAAGACCTCAGTCCATGTTTTCATTGTTCCCCTACAAAAAAGAAAACTTTTATTTTAGAAAAATGGGACTTCAGAAATTATTACCGTGTGTGAAGCCAGCTGTCTGTAACCACGAATATCTTCACTGGACGCCAGACCTTCGGGAACTGTCTTGCCTCTCTGTGATGACACAATGACATGTTTAGCAAAATATATGTATGACTGTTTGTTTGAAAATTCATTGCTTTTCATTTTAAAACAGCCTTATCCTGAACCCCTCACTAAACACTGATAAGCAAAAGAAGAAAAAAAATCTGAAGCCTGCAAAAAAACCCCAAATTCAACAGTTATCATCATCCTTACAAAAAATTATCAGGAATTGAACAAGACTTGAAAATGTTCAAAAAGAAGAGTTTTTTAATCCTTGTCCCTACACGCCCTTTCCTATTGTTGCAGCTGCTCTTTCCATTTTGTGCACTGGAAAAAATAATTACACACAAAATTTGCACATCATTACAAAAAAAAATATATACAAAAATAAAACTTCAAATAATCACATTGCCAAGTGCTTTGCCTGAAAAGTTGGCAATCATAAGTTCCATATCTATTTTATCTCAATGTTTCACTGCTGCCAGTGCTCAGTATTTCAATCACACCTGTACGAAGCCAGCTACAAGGGCTTTCTACCAAGTTTTTTCTCTCCTTCCTTAATTTTCTTCAACATTCAGAGACATGAGATACTTTTTCAGCCAAAAATACTAGAAAGAGAAATTGACAAGCTGTTACCTTCTTTCTTTCTGCTGTGAGTAAAGTGGCTTTGTCTTGCAACTGAAACACAAAAATGCACGAATCAATTCTTTTACAATATGAAAAGAAAACAACCATGTCATAAAAAATAAGAAATTCAAACAAAATTGCAAAGCCTAACAAAAAAAAAAAAAAAAAAAA
>BLXT01003580.1:2710779-2723959 GCA_019648995.1 Plakobranchus ocellatus
AGAGAGAGAAAAGAGAGAGAGAGAGAGAGAGAGAGAGAGAGAGAGAGAGAGAGAGAGAAAGAGGGATAGCGGGGTGGAACGCTAAAATATATCAAGATTTACAAGGGCTTCCCATGTCCATAATTTCCATATTTCACTGAGTATAATTTCAAGAACGGGAAAGAACAACATTATGTAGGGGCAAAACAAACAAAGGCAACAGAGAACCTCCTAATTTTATGGTAAACTATTGGCATCAGTTTCTTCTGGGTCCAGAGTGTGTTACAGAGCTATTAAGGGCTCAGGAGGATTTGTGCCCAGTGAGTCCTGCATGTTCTGAGAATAAAACGGTGAGGTTGGAATACGTTCAACAACTTTTACAAACTGTCAAAGAATATGATGAAAGAAGAATGTCTGAGATCATTAGATAATGAAACTCGGGTTTTATGAGCTACCAAAAAACATAAAAATCGTGACTGTCTGAAATCTTTTCAACAACAAAAGAATCGGCAGACGCAACAAGTCAACGGTCAGGATGATGTTCACAACCTTTTCGTCCAACTCCAAGGGAATTGTAAATTGAGTCAGAATGTCAAAGACAGCGACTCTGAACCAGAGGCGGCAAGAAATCTGTTAATTCTATCAAAGTCCGGTGTTTCATTAGATCAAACGGCGTGATGTCAATATTGGATGTTTACAAATAGGAAATATTCAAGAGCACAGGATTTTTTAGCTGGAGGAAAAATTCATTTGAGATAAAGAACCGTTTCATTCTCCCTGAAAAAAAAATTGTCTTGAAAGCAGATAGGAACAAAGGTACAAACAGAGATTACCTTCATGAGATAAATTATGACACATAATAAAAGACATAATAAAATCAAGGAGGATCGACGTAACGCTAGGCTCGCTTTCTTGAGAAGAGAAATAAATGATAGAAGAAAACCGTCGTGACCTAATCCAGATCTGAAACTTAAAGAAGGAACTGCGCTCTATGATATGAACATTTAAATCATTTCAAAATGACCTTCATTTTAAGTAAACTCTATCAACGAGTTGAGAATTACCTTAACATCTTCGTTCTCGAAGTAAACGCATGTCCCATCGTCAGAACTCGCGTACACTCGGCCGTTAGCGAAATCCAACAGACGGAACTCGGAGCTACCTTGTAAGTTGGAGCGGTGCAGAGACACTCTCTGGGTCGTATCGAAGATAGTGGTGACTGGGATGAAACTCACAGCATCAAAACTCTCTGTTTTGTAACTGTCTATCTGGCAAAATTCGATATCATCTGCCCCGAGAGCTGTAGCAACAAAAGCTGCGGCAACAAAGGCGGAGATGAGTTTCATTGTGGTAGGTGGTTCAAACCTCAACAGAATTGTCTACAGAAGTTCAGCAGTTGACAGCGGTAAGTTGAGTAGAATCTCGACAACAAAGCAATTGGGGCAGGTTTATATGCGCAGTGATTGCCACGACTCTGGATCAAAGCACATAAAAAGCGTTATGGACGTAAAGTTAAAGCTTATCTTTCAAGGTATAAAAACATGAAAAACATGTATGATTTTTCGACTGTCACTTCGTATGGTTGCATTTAATGTCCTTGAGACAAAGCAGGTCAGTTAGTGCTCAATATTATCTTAATCAAAACCAATTAATATTTTCAGAGCGAGTAAGATCTAAGTTCAAGACAAATACGATGAAATTGAAACGAGATTTATTTTCTTGTTAGATTCTAGCGATCCAAAATTACATTGTCCGTCGTGATTTCTTTTCTAACACACTAACTTTTTTGTGTAAAAATCTTTTTTTTTTCAATTTGATGATGTTAAAAAGAAATGTTTTGAGTTCCCATCTGTAATACAAAGAATTAGGGATTTCAGCCACAGCTATGGCTCTCCCTGAAGCTGTTCTGCCTTTTTCTTTAATATAAAAAGAATCCGTTCTTTACAGATATTTTACTGTAATAGGATTTTTTTTCTTACGTTTGTTTAAGGAGTATACTATAACCGAAAAAGAATATGATGTTTGCGTAAGCTTTCTTTCTCTTACTTTTTTTTACTTGCCAATGAAAGATAAGGTCGGGTTCAAGCCAGCGATAGCACTAGCACTGGAAACCAATCAAACATTGCGATCATGTTTTCAACTATAGAATAAAAATTCATTAAGTAGCTTGATCACTCTAGGAGAGCTGGTGACACACTGGTTACCAAACCCTGAGATCTGCAGGGATGTTTGAGTTGAGGATTTTTTTCATAAACCAATCGACCACATCAAGAGGGATAATTATCATCCGATTATTTAATTTTTTTGTGACTAGCCAATCAACTTTCCTTCCACTTCTTTATCACAACCCTACCACAAAATACAAATAACAACTAATTAAAATAAGGTGGAAAGGAAGGGGGGCGGGGGGGGGGGGGGTTGATGACAAAAATAAGATAAATAATGAATAAAATTAAAACTAAAAATACAGAAGCAAAAAACAAGACGTCTTTGGAAGAAAGTAACATTACATAAATAGAATATCATAGCTTGACAAAATTCCAAATCATGAAGTGAAGGCTTCAAAGATAGATTTCTATCGGAAAATTTTCATTATCAATTATCAGCTAATGTTGACCTCTGGTGAAGAATACTAACTCTTCGCATTCTTATTTTAGAGCAGAATAGATAAAGACATCTGGTGTTCTCCCATTCGCAATTTCCGAAAAAAAATTCACAAAAAATAATCAGGATTGGGTTTGAAGTCTGCAGCTGAAATCACGAGGAAGGCAAGCCAATAAAATTTTTTAGAACTCGAAATCACGATCAACTTTCTTTGTTGTTGGGGTCAGAAACAGATCAAATTAATTTTTGTTTGTGCAATTTTTAAGTGTTTACAGTCCATTCTAATAAGAATCCTTAGCTCGTGCAGAAGTATCAAATATATCTTATGGAAAGGGTCCAGATAACAAAATTTAGACATGACCATTTTTACATATTTTAAAAACGACATATAATCTTCTTACAATTTCGGCGTTTAAGGCAAGAAATTTCTTTATTACTTTTCAAGATATTCCAATTTTTGTGTTAGGAATCGTGATAACCTGGTTACGAAAAATAAAACGCGCTTGTACCGTAATTTGATTAAGCTTTTCACAACAAAAATTCCACCTGAAAGCTCAAAACATCAGTTTTAGTGTGTTTTATGTAGCAAAGTAAAATAATGAGTTTGAATGCATTTTGACCCTTCGTTCTCATTTTTTGATGTCTGTATACCACAATAATAATTATTATTTATTACGCTTTTTCTTTTTTTTTTTCTTTTGGCCACACAATATAAGAGCTAAAATTTATATTTTATATACCCAACAACTTTAGTCAAGTCATTTTTGTGCAATGGATTCATCATTTTTAACACATTGATATTATTTGGATATCTAGCGTTTATTTTATTCATTAAAACCATTGCTAAAATAATATTGTAATATTTTTACCAAATTTTGATCACACTCAATTCTTAAAGTGCCTTCTTTTTAAATATGGAAAACAATTTTCAGTGGACTCAATCTTTAAAGCTTTGATTACGAAAAAGGAAAGGTTAAAGATTACACATGTACAAAAAAAAAATAAGAAAGGCATGATTACGGTGATAAAGTTTTTCTTGGTATCTTCTGCCAGCCATGCCAGCTCATAAGTAAACCACTGAATGTAGCATGATTGTCGTTTAAAATTTCAATACAATCATACGGAATGTCTTGGAGGTGAAAACAGAGAAAGAAAGAATATATAACTTCAGGCGTTTCCATAAAATAGAAAAAAAATTCTTTTTATTATAATAGCTATCCATACAACAAAACAAAAATTAAATGCAGATACATGAAGCATACAGATTTTTTCCCCTCGATTTTTTTCTTTTCCCCCATCCTGGTCTCTGACTCTTCTGATACGCTGAATCTGACCTCTCCATTTCATTTTTCCTTACTCTTTTTTGCGGTTTGGTTTTTGTATATAGCCAATCCACAACATGGTGACCTCCGGCTTTCAAGCCCTCCGTCAGGCCAGGGCGGATTCGCTACCACTGTGTCACCAACACCTCCTTTTTTGTGAAAGTTCTATTCTTGATAGTGTCAGTGCTGGATGGAGAATTTTTTTTTAAATTTCAATACAGACATAAACAATATCTTTGAGGTGCATACTAAGGAAAGAAAAAACCAATGACTACAGACATTTACATAAAATAGAAAAGTTGTTTTTTTGTAATGAAAAAAATGTGTATACAACGAAATAAAAATTAAGAGAAAAGACATGAATCATGCAGTTTTTTCCCGCGCGACCTTTCTCTCTTGCCACACCCTGGCCTCTATCTGTTCTGGTACCTGACCTCTCATTTTTCTCTTCTCTTTTTGTGTGAAAAATCTATTCTTGATACTTTGACTACTGGCTCATCAGGTTCTGTTACCTCGTGGGGTTCTGCACTTGAGGACGGTTCTGGTTCATCAGCTGGTAAAAGAGTTGCCACATCATCCTAATACCTTACGGCAATGAAAGGCTTAATCTCTTTGCATAAATACCATTTGCTGGCATTGCTTAGCCCATTTGTCTGTATGTTTTGAAGGAACTCGTTTGCTCTGAAAGAGAGACCATTTAGCTTCATTATAAGAAAAGAAATGGATCCCCTGAGTTCATCAATTCCTGTACCTGGACTGAACCAAAATCTTCTTAAAAAAAAAAAATGGTGGAATGACAAGATGTTAGGCGATCTATTGCAAGAGACATTTAGAAACTTTGTACAGTCTTAATCTGGAAGAATGCCACTACAAAATTATATGGCACAAAATTGAGCGGTATTATTAACAACTTGAGGTTTCCACACCTTCAACAATGTTTTTTAGACAAATGACTACGGCCTTCCTGAACTTACACTTGTAACATGCACATTTTGTGTGGCCAGCTAAGAAAAAAGAAAGATTAATTTTCATATTGTCTGTTTACACTCTTCAAAGACGGTATTGAACCGTAATTTTATCTCTTTTTCGGCCACAATAATTATTTGCATGTAAGTGGACTTCATTCTCACTGTCACAAATGGATTAGTGGTTTAGAGTTTTAGATCTAGTTTACCCTACCTATGAAAATGAGTTCTTTTGAATAGACTTCAGAATAGAAATCAATCCTAGACTGTGAAACATAAAAGAAAAGTCTACTATTTTGAATCATGAACAATTTCAGAACAGCGATTTAATTTCTTCAATCATTTAGACCTACAAGCTCTTTAGCATCAGCGGTTCAGCTCTCAGCGGTCTCTGCAAGCTCTCGCTAACGATCTCACAACTATTCTTATATTCCCTCTGCCCACGGCTTAAATAATATACTAGTTGTGCAAACCACAGGCTTACAAGTAGCGAATATTAGAATGAGGCAGAAAATCACTGAATCATGTAATTAAGGTTAGCTAAAAATATTGACTAATCAAGTACTCTCGCTTATGATCCTCCTTTCACTAAAACATGACACGCTTATCATGTCATTAAAGCTAATCTAACAACTTCTTGTAAATGATCTTTTCCCACCTTCGATAACTATCTACAAATATCTAGATCTGAAAAGATAAACAAAGCTAAATCAATAATAGTACCATTAAACTGAAAGTAGGTCCAACCTAGGCCGACTCAAAATCTGACCAAAATTACAACTAAACAAGGCCAAATCACCGTCCGGAGTCTACACCTAGATCTAGATTATCCAAGAGAAAGTTTACTTGCTTTTTATGCCGTTTCACAATTCACACCAAACAAGCCATAGTTTCGAGGTTACTTGAAGAAAATGAGTCTGGTTGCAGTGAATTGGAAGGGTAATGCACTTGCTGTGCGAAATCAAAGCTGCAGTGAGCTTTCCCTTGGAAGGAGCAATCCTCAAAAGAGCCTAGTTGAAAGCCAGAGTGGTTCTATGGGGAGGGGGGGTTGGAGGTACCTAGTTCTAATTATGTACTAAAATAGTACATAATGGTAGTTATGAATCTAAGTAAGCTTAATTCTTTGTTCTCTAAATGCTTGCACTTAAATACATTGATGTAACCTAGAGCAAGATTACCGTCTGGTGCTGAGCTAAGTCATAACACAAGCCTAAGCACCTTGCATTGAACTCTGAAAGGAAATAGAGTGCAGATTTCACAAACTTGACTTCTATAACAATCTGAGGCGAAATAAAATCGTGAGGTATGAGATCAAAGTTATCTATCAAATTAAAAGGTCTGGCTCCAGAAATCATGATTCTGTTATCAAAATGAGCACCAGGATCCTGGAAGTCTCAGAAATTACGTTTAAAATTTATTGAAACGTTTCAGATTTTTTCTTGAAATTTCAACAATTGGTCAGCAATGCTTGCTATGCTAATTTCTTGAACAGGCTTTTGAAAAAAAAATAACGATAAATATTTACAAAAAAACATCACAGATGCTTTCTGTAATTATATTCAAAGTTTTTCAAACTGTCAGACACAATACAGGCATACAAAACTTTTTAAAACATAAATAATTAAAAATGCAGAAAGTATGGATTATGCCTCTTTGAGCCCTTATAATTTTTCAAAGGTTAGTTATCGTGCCACTGAATGAAAGTCGAGCTAAGAACGTTAGAGATCCAGGACTTAATGGCAATGCTAATTTTGATATAAGACAACTGATGAACATCAATATTACGGTGAAAGCTCTAGTGGGAACCTATAACAACAAATAGTATTTTACACAGTTGTAAAACTAGACTCATAAAATCTATATTTCAATGAGCTACACCTGATCAAATACAGTGACAAATCTCAGTGCAGGCAAAGCTGGAAACTATTCTAGGTTTGGGAACTACAAGCTCACATGTTTGGCATTGTCCATTTTTTAGAGAAAATAGCCATCAATGCTGTTAATCACAAACGTTACCGTAATTACCTATGGTAAGGTTAGATTCTGAAAATAAATAATTCAGTATCAAATGTCAGCTTGGTCCATGGTTAAAAACTTCCACTAAATCTGCAAATAAGATAGATTGTGTAGAGCGAGAGCTGGACCTAGAATCACCTGAAGGGACAAGAAATCTAAAAACAAAGAACCCACATAATCATCATCATCATCACACTATAGTTTCAGATTCTGCGCAATATTTCATTATTTTCAAAGTCTAAATGCTCTTAATTTTAAAAAAGAGAGTTTATTTTGCAATCCAAATTTCCTAATGACAAAATCCTAGATCAATGGCTTCTATAGAATAGAATAAGATCAGTCTCTCCCCCTGTCTCTCTCCCTCTCTCTCACCCTCTCTCTCCCTCTTTCCCTCTCTCTCCCTCTTTCCCCCTCTCTCTCCCTCTTTCACTCTCTTTCACTCTCTTCCTCTCTCTCACTCCCTCTCTCTCTCTCTCTCTTTCTATCTCTCTTGCCCTCTCTCTCTCTCCACTTCTTTCTCTTTTCCTACTGTTTTTCTTGGTGTTCTAATTTGCTTTTACGTTCCCTAAGTTTCTCACGATGATTATGCTGAGAATCACTGTCTTTGTGCATGTTCTCCCTCCCACTCTTTGTTTTTCTCCCTTTCTCTCTCTCCCTATCTATCTCCCCCCCCCCTCTCTCTCTTTCCCTCTCTTTCTCAACTTCTCAACTTCTTTTCTTTCTCCCTCTGTTTATCTCGGTGTTCTAATTTGCTTTTACGTTCCCTAAGTTTATCAGGAGGATTATGCGGAGAATCTCTATCTTTGTGCAAGTTCTCTTTCCCTCTCTCGCCCTCTCTCTTTCTCTCTCTCTCCCTCTCTCTCCCTCTCTCTCTCTCTGCCTGTTTATTCACTGGCGCCTCCTTTCAAAACTAGGTTTTGTGACTAAGGCTATGAGACAGTCGCATTCGATCTCTCTTCAATCTTTTGCCAAACATGCCCTTAAGCTCAATAGACCTATTTGTTGAGGGGTCAGGTTGAAAACGCTGAGTTGTCTGTTCTAATGAAAACAAATGTTTGCCACTTAAAAAGCAGAAAACGGCATTTTGGGACAGCTCTTGTCACGTGACCTGTTAAATCATTCTGTTTTTCTCACAATCGCTTTATCCAGTTTAATTCTAAAATAGAGCATATTTCATATTTACTTATGGCTGACCTTAAATTTCATTACAAGTATCACTGCGATATACCACTCTTTTGAGAGTTGTATTATTCATTAGCGGATAAATTCATAATTGCTTGTCTTCTATGAGTGAAGGTTTGCATAAGCGTTTTATTAGTTGTTACATCTGTATACATTGTTCTATAGGCTTAAAAATACTGAACACATATTCTCTTGAATTTTCATTCTAAGAATAATGGACTTATCCCTGAGAAATGCTGGATGCTGGTGGCTCGAGCGTTCATTTTATAGATGTTTCCATCTCTTTTTTTTCAATTTGAATAGATAATAATTTCAGAACAGTAATTCAAATTCTACAACTGTGCAAAGCTTTCTAACATCAGTGGTTTATCTCTCGGCGATCCCTAAAAGCTCCGCGACAGTCTGTCGGCCTTCATTTTAATACACATCACGCACAACTTCTAGAACATAGTAGTTACGCAATGTATAAACTAACTAGCCTATATAACACAAATAACTAATTCTAAAATAAAGTAGAAATCATCGCACTATGTTATCAAGGTTATTTAAAAATATCGACCAATGAAATAATTCTCATTTATCTCCCCTTCACATACAAGCATAACACGCCTATCACGTCACCGGAGTACAATCTAACTACTTCCTGTTTGACAATGGTCTCACACTTTCGAGACCTTCTAGATTTTCCTGGATCTAAAAAAAGATAAACAAAGTTTAAAAGAAAATGATAGAATTGCCAAGCCAAAAAAGACCTGAACTCGGCCCAATCAAATTTGACCAAATTTTAAAACCAAACCAAAGCCAGATCACAACACTAGCCATTCCGACTCTAGATCTAGGCTTCACAGTAACCAGTTGTCACAGCCGTATAGCATTCAAAAAAGACTACAGGATATTTTCTATTGTGTGAGCATAGAGAGGATTATGGCCCTGAGTTGCTTCTTTTTTTTTTTTTTTTGGGCAAACAGTATTACAAGACACAGTTGACGTTTACTTTCCTCACTGCCTTTACTTTCGAAGAGATGAGACCAAATCATCTGCTTGGAGCTGGATGGAAAAAAGGAAGCACATAATATAAAGTTCGTTGGCTCGGACTGGGAATGGAACCGTTTAGGTTTTGCAGCGTAGCCGAGCGCCGCACTGATTGCCGAGACGCCCACTGCCCACCGCCCATTGCCCACTGCCCACCACCCACTGCCCACTGCCCACCACCCACTGCCTATAGCCTATTAATACACAATACTAATCATAAACAGACATATAATTTGCTATTTAAAGAGACATTCTGCTCATCCAACTTCTGTCTCCTGCCATGTTGATTTCTACTATGCCCAAGACATAACACTGACTAACGATTCTATTCTTACCGAAATGAACAAATGAAAATGAAAAGCTTCTGACTGATTTGAAATCACGTCTGGTCTATCCAGAAGAAAATTTTTATTGTTAGAAATTACAATTAAGATAATTTCTGAATAAAGTTGTTTTGAACCATGAGTGTTAAATTATCGGTTACAATGATATATCAAGATCGGAAATGCTGGACCAACGGTAGTAGTTTTACCATCAGGCGATAAATACAGTAATGCGGACGTGGATCCACCTTGAAAAAACCCCGTCTACAGAGAAAATGAACATAAATATGAAACACTTTTGGTACCTTTTTATCGTATGATTAAATTAATTTTGGCTTGAGTTGATTTGAATCTGATAGAAGTTGTGGAAATGCAGACCAGTGTGACAATACGCGCAGAATTCGCTTGTGGCACCGGTTACGTTTGATTTTTTGCGACCCTAAATAGTGACACTTGTCATTTCCTGCGATTGCCCGGTTAAGGTTATTTAGATGCTAAAGTTGGAAAAATTTAGACCAGCTAGGGGATTGAAAGCGATGTTGCTTAAGTTGATTCGTTAGTTTTGATTTTGTATTAAGTTCCTTTCTTAATGTCTAACCAGTTTGAAACGTTTTGTGTTAGATCCGTGGTTGCTTATCAAAGCCGACTGATTCTCTTTAAGCAATAAAACAGTTACATGCACTTTTGCACTTAAATGTTTCTAAATCTTGTTTAGGAACTGTAACAAAATGCCGTTTGTCGCCACTTCGCGTTAGGGGTCGGTTGTTTATGTCTTGTGATGTAAGTCACTGGCGTCGGTATGCACTACACCCACAAGAATTAAGGCAAGGGAAACTGATAGCTTTAGTGCGCATCTTCTAGATACGTTAGATGACAAGATGTATGGGGATCGTCTTTCAGTGACGTTAGCAACAAAGAACTTGAATTAATGAGACTAGAGGGCCTACGCTTCTACCTAGGTGTTCGGGGAGAAAGTACGCAATTGGGGACTGACTCACGGGTTTTTCCTGCACCGCTTGCTGGACTTTGAACACATTTAATTTAAATCGGAAGTTAGGGGTTCCGGTGTATGTCAGAAGTTATGACGAGTAGGTGTTGATTGATTGAATCGGAAGTGATGGTTTCCGTGTGGGAGATGATCAAAATGATTGAATGAATAGAGTTGGAAGTCACGATTTCCGGGCAGATGAATAAGACATGGCCGTTTATTTTGTATGAAAGACAGTAGGTTTTCACAGTTCGATCAGATCATCAGCAGCGATTGCTGTATCTCGTCAAGGAGACGTCTACTCTCTTACTTTGGAGTCACGAGGACTCTAGTCTGTTCACGGTGGTTGAGTATGACAAGTTATACGGCCAGGTTATAGGCCATCGTTTCTTACAAGGAGAACGTCTGTAAAGGCTCTGTGTTGAGCCGCAAGATTGCTTTAACAATTGGTTAATTTCTATCGGCTCTGGTGAGAATTGTGATTAAGAATTTATACTGTTTCTTTTTACTAGAAGAATTTCTTATAGGGTGTGATTGATTCTCGTTAATCGATACTTGCAGTCAGTGGATGATGTAGAGATTACATTCAGTTAACCACGTGTGTTGCTAATGTGTTAAATGTCATGTATCAGAACCTTTCAAGAATACTAATTAAGCTTATTCATCAGCCAACTATACATTGTAAATAATATGATAGCCCATTCTATTTTAACTTCGCTTAATTGATTATCTAAACGTATAAGGGTTACGACATTATAAGGAGAAGCATTTGAAATGTTAGTGACCAATAACTATAATGTTTGAATAAGCCACTATTGCGTGAGTGCATGGAGTAATAATTTAAACTCTGCTCTTAACTTTATTATAGTGAAAGAGCCGAGTGAGGTCGGGTTACAAGCCACAAACCATCTCAGAGCATCAGCTCTAATGTCCAGATTTGGTACAACAAGTTTTAAGTATAAAAGAAATATTAGGTAAGATTATACCCATATTTGAATAAAGGTTCGAATAAACATTTTGATACGGAACCTTAAATCATATGAACACTTTGATGTGAAGTTTTTAACCATCATATATCTTCTTAATGCCATTTCTTTAATATACTTTTAATTTGCCTTTGTAACTATCAAAACTGTGTTATGTTGGTGGTGTTGGAATCGTCGCAATCATTACAGTCCCAACCCAGTTACAATCTGTGTTCGCGATTGGCGTGATCGCTAACCGACATTGTGACAGGAACTCTTCAGTTAAATCACATTCATTAGTTCCGATTTCTTTATTAACACAGAAATGTATTTGAAAAGCCGTGCCTTATGGCTGACTGGCAGAGCTGGCGTGCAAGTGGGAAAAACACACAGGCTAACGTCCCCTAAGCTCAATGACATAAAACAGGGTGACGACTAGAAGAAACGATGACGGCGAGACGGCTGTATGATTACCTACAAATGAGGCATCATAGGCCGTAGGCGCATAGTTAACACTGTAATAAACTCTCAGTTTGCGATGACCTCAGTGACTCTTGTTTCGAATGTTCTTTCTATGGGATTAGATCTGTTCTTGAAAAACGAATGTGCTCCTCGGCCCGCATGGGTGTAGAATAAGATGAACAAAAATTAAGATATCGTTCAACCTACAGATTATTACTGAGATAAAGTTCTGAATTAGTCGCTCTTACAATCTACATTCAGCTGGCTTCTGCAAGATCACGTAGGTGTAGAGTATGGAGAGGGATGATATACTGATAGCTCAAAACTGATCATTCTCGGAAATATTCAGTTACTGTGAAGTCCAAAGGGAACAATAAAAAAAAATTAATTGATTAACAAATTATGCTCCGAAGAATTAGACTAGGTTACAGCCTTCAACTTTGTAAGTAGGTAATTTTAATAGGTAGCTTTCACATGCTGTCTGATTCCTCGCATTTTTCAAGTAAAATCAAGCTGCTTTTTAAAAATTTCTTCTTACACCATATATTCTTTTACAATCATCATAACGAGCAAATTTGTTTGTTTGTTTGTAGCGTTATAACGTGTTTTCGGTACATGTCTAACCTTGAAACTCAGCTATTTTTTTCCATTGTTCACTGCCCGCGCCCAGTCTTAGTTTACCGTTCTTGAGTTTCTCCAGTGTTGAATGTTGTCCATCTCTTCTCATAAATCCACCTTTGAATGATGACTTATGTTTACCTTGTCAGTGGTATAAGTATAGGTCTACTTTTTAAAAAATTTCATTTCTTAGCCTCCTTGTTCTCTATACAATACTTTAAAAAAAGAGTAACACCCAAACCGTTTAGTAAAACTGACAGGAACAAGATTTATTCAACCACAAGACTTGGACAATACATGAACACAAGACAAACAGAAAGATAGCTCGGTCTTTATAAACTCAAGTTTGTAGTCTTGAAATTGACAGATCAGAGTTTCTAGTAATCCATCTGTGTGCAGTCGGCTGCCTGGACCTGTTGCACAGCATCCGTTACAGCGGCTAGATCACTGGCATCGACTGTGGATTAAAAAAATAATGATGATAATTAAAATAGGCTATGATTAGGCTGAAAGTTTCTAATTAGTGTATGGGAAGATAGGAGGAGGAAAATGTAGGCTAAATCAGTGAAGCAAGAGGGAGAGAAAAAGAGACAAAGAGGGGAAGATAGAGAGGGAGAGAGAGGTGGGAAAACCAGAAGAGAGAATGAGAGAGACATACACACAAAGAGAGAAAGAAAGAGAAAGAGAGTGAGAGAGTGCGGGAGAGAAAGAGGGAGATAGAGAA
>BLXT01003598.1:71893-101655 GCA_019648995.1 Plakobranchus ocellatus
TTTTTTTTTCGACGTTGTCATTATATAACGATTTGCTATCTTTTATGATCTCTGTACATATTAGGTGCGGCGATTCAGCATAGAGGGGCGTTTGACCACATTTGACCGTTACTGCGCTGAGGCATGCACTCCTGGATGTCAAGAGGGCGGACTCTATTCCGAGTGTGTCTCTTGCTGCAACCACCGCTCCTTTTGCAATGTCGGCAACTCAGCGCAGGCGCTCATTCACACCATGCTATTTCCTGTGCATGCGCAGTGCCTCTTGGTCTTATCAGTAGCAGGATTAATATTACAGAAAAAAATTAACTAAACACCCCAAGCAAAATTTGGAATTCTCCACATAAGTATCGTAACTATGCTAACGTTGAACGAATAAGAATCAAACCTAGAAAGCCAAAAAAAATAAAATAAAATAAATAAATAGTTATAATAATAATAATAATAATAATAATAATAATAATAATAATAACAATAACATTTGAAAAAATTAAAGGATATATCAATTGTTTATGAACAGGATACTGTTTCAATCCTCTTGCACTTCGCGAAGTAGGAGTCAATAATGTAATATTTGTGCTTTAAAATTTTAAGAGAGGCCAGGGCCATGTTCGCAAAGGCCAATTTAAATTGATTAACTTCAGATAACACGCAGGTTGCTATCTCGTTGCAAATATATGCATTCATTGATATTCCCATGTGGAAACTTCTTAAACTTCATTGTCTCATCAACAGGGCTATTTTGCATGTTTCTTTTGTAGATATTCTTTTAAGCTTGTGTTGTACATATATTTATAATTATAAGAATGTATTCAACTATGGAATAAAGAGTAGCACATAAACTTTTTACCCTTAAAGAAGATTTTTAGTCAATCGTAATTTCAAGGAAAGCATATAGAACTGTATAATTACATGTGTCTGATTAATAAATTCACCGCCCTTTCCTGTCTCCACCCCCTCTCTCTCTCTCTTTCTCTGTGTTCCCACCTCTTCTCTCGCTTTCTCTCTCTCTCTCTCTCTCTCTCTCTCTCTCTCTCTCTCTCTCTCTCTCTCTTTACATATATATATATATATATATATATATAAATATATATATATATATATACACATACAGGGATGCCAGTGACCTCTGACAAAAAAGCAGGAAACTTATATAGTAATAAACAGTATTCTCAAAGCTGTGGTTGAAGAATAATTGACTTTTAAGTTATAAAAATAAGGCAAACAATTGGAAATCCTGTTTAAATCGGAAAACTAGCATCCCTGTATATATATTGTTAATGCTGCAGCATAAAGTCTCTTTTTGCTGTGACACAACTAGATTAGTATTAGTGTTGTGTAATTTATCAGCTTTGTGCTTAGCACGACATCGGTACCTGCCTTAAATCTGGCACGCTTTTGAGTTCGAGCCCGCAATATCCATTGCCTGACAAGGACCTAGAAGCTTGAGATCGCAGACAGCAGATAAGATTTATCATTATAGAGTAACATGACTTGCTTAGCCAGTAGGCCTGGATCTACTTTTATGAAATCTCTCTTTCCTGCAAATTCATATGCTGTATATTCTTGCTTGCAGTGTAAAAATCGCACATTATTCTATTCCTGATTTATCACTAGCCCTTCCCTTTAACTTCTTTTTTGTTTTTAACAATATCTGTATGTTTTGGGGGGGTTTTTTAATCTTTTCTACACGTATGTAGCAATGAGTTACATAAATGCAAGTATGCTATGTCAGGCTTAAAGATAGAGCTTGGATTATTTTTCAATGAAAGTTATATTTTGTTTTAGATTTATTTGCTTTGTAATTAAAAAAAAAACAAAAAAAAAAAAAAAACCTTGATCGAGTGCTTGGTACATTGTTTTCATTGCCAAAATGATGAATACATTTGTGAACACCAGCCATCGTTATAACTATAACTTGAAAACAGCAATTTTCGTCAAAGCTTTCATATTACACACTGTATTAAATCTTTGCCTTGTGTCACATGATTGTCAGTAAATCGATGGACATTTATTGTGATCTTAACGTTTGAAGAAAGTTGCTGTAATATTCAAGGAAACAAAAACAGTAAGGTTACGGTGAAATCTTCTTAGAATGAATTCACATACACAAAACTCCAGCTTAAACTTAACTCATATGTCATTTATTTATCAGTAGCCACTGAGGTTAAGACATATCTTGCTTATAACCCTAATGAGCTGGAAAGCAGAGTACTCTACTCTTTGTTAAGAGGATTGAACTGTACTTGATATAATAATTTGGCAGTAGACTTAAATTGACCACTTTGGTCTATTTCACATTGCGAAAATTACATTTATTATAATGATTACTTATCTTATTCTACTTTTCTGTTTTGTTCGATTAGCGCAGTACATGTGTAATTTATTTGTTCTTGTTTATGTTCAAAAAGAGATGTGACTAATTTTTTATTTGATATTTTAACAATAAATAACTAAAGATGTATTTCTCTCTCTAAACTAAGAAACTAGTATGTTCTCATTTGGCTGTAGAATGGCACTGCAACTTGAATGCATTGAATGATATACTTTTTTTTAAATCTGATTGTCAAATCCAACTCCCTCCCCCCCCCCCCACACACACACAACACACCTTTTCCAACAATCGATGTTATTTGTCAGCGCCAGATCTGACACTTGAGGAGAGGGAGAGCGAGAGAGAGAGATCAGTATTGATATAAAGGTGATGCATTTTGTACCGCTTGAAAGATCATTAGTAGCCATGAGACAAAAAAAAAAAGTATAGTGAAAGTCTCATCGTTTCATTTAATTGCATCACAAATGTCTCAATTTTTGCTACATGTACTGGGTTCAAGATAAAATAATGGCTGTATCTTCATAAACATGAACGGGTAATTCTTTACTTTCTCCTTTTATTTTTCTCTCTCAACCATCAGTAAAATAAATAAAGAGACAGCAGTGATAAACTAAAATTATATGAACAAGGAAATACAGCAGTAACCAAAAAAACTTTACAAAACTTTTCAGTTTTATGATGAATCCATCAGTCACGCTGCCAACAGATATTACTAAAGCGGGCGGAGTAAGCGCAGAATGAGATGGCTTGTGGCAGGAACAAGTGTAATAATATTAAACCATAGTTACAGTATCCATAATTAACAGCTTTTCACATTCAAACTCTCTCATAGCCTTTATTAGAGTCCTGCAGTGTTTAACTGTTATTGAAATCTAAGGTTGATGTTTTCCACATCCAGAGCACATATTTTCCCCTCGAAACATCTCAGTTTGTTGTGACTCAACACAAATTGTTTTCTAATAAATGTAGATTTTAATTTTTTTTAGTCTGTTTTCCATGCATCCTTTGGGTCCTACACTTTATATTGAATTTAATGACCTTCTTCATTCACATACACTTAGCCATCAATAGCCCGTGCATTGTCTCCACACAAGAGAGCAAGAGCATTACACAAACGGGATGAAAAAAAAAGATTTAAAACCCCATATGTAAAGGTTAAAATACTTTATTAGATATTCTGTATACCATGTCGTTTCTAAAGCATATTTCATAAGGTTTCTTTGCCTAACCAATCTACCTCAGCATTAAAA
Source organism: Plakobranchus ocellatus (assembly GCA_019648995.1). Lineage (NCBI taxonomy): Eukaryota > Metazoa > Mollusca > Gastropoda > Plakobranchidae > Plakobranchus > Plakobranchus ocellatus. The sequence goes on from BLXT01003598.1 coordinate 75,476, forward strand.
AAAAAAAAATTCTAAATATATGAAGCATATAAATATATGAAGTACAACACAGAGGTTAACAACAAAAAAATCTTTAATATTTGCATAGAAAAGTGACATACTGGTCAATAGGTTTTCACACAAGCAAATAATGATAAGAAGAGTATTGAAGTTTGTTTCACACAAAGCTATTTACAAAGAATTTACAGAAAAAAAAAAAGGATCATCAGTTTTGCCCACTAGAATTTAAAAAAAAATAGCTTTACAATCTAATCTCCAGATTGGCTACACCACAACAGTCACAGAATCCAGAGAATGGTGTTCTGTTGCAAAGCAATTAATTATTTTTTAAATATTTATGCTTACGATAAGAAAAAAAAATCCCGACCTATCATGATGAAAGCATGATTCTTAGCGACAGTCTTCCTGCCAACCATAGATCATCGTCCCGGGAAGGGCTGGTGGTATAGTATTAAACAAACTCACCCTCAATATCAACCAATTATCTACAATGGTTTGAACCCGCTACACTAACCCAGATTTGGCAAGGACCAAGAATTTCAGATTATCACACAGTGAACAGGTTGAACTATGAAGGACTCACTATCTGCTGATAACACCTCTTTTTTTTTTTTGGGTTACAATTTCTATAATTCTACTACCATCCCCCAAGGCAGAAGAAGGATATCAACGACAACAAAAACAAATTATGATTATTCTTTTTTTTTAATTGCTTTATTTTGTTTGTATTGTTCATTTAGATCACGTTCCTACATAACCGCAAGGTTTTAGGCCCTTTTTTGGGCCAGGGGCATTAGGAGAACAGAGACGTAAAATAAAGAAGTGTGGGCAAATCTTTTGCAGTTTGCATTTAAAAAAAAAAAAAGTGTGTGTGTGTGTGGGGGGGGGATTTTGTGACCACCAAAATGCTGCACATCCCCTTGTTCTAATGAGCTTTTTTTTTTTTTATCATTCATGGATTAGAAAAGTATTTAAGTACAAACACAGAGTCCACTTTTTAATCACTCAACAACTATTCTGTAAAAAAAAAAAAAAAATTGCAACAGCTCTGCATGTCTAATGTTTCGGCTTGCAGAGTTCTCCAAACAAGGTGGACAAGTTAAGTCACAAAACCTGGACAAGTAGGGAAAGTTAAGACATAAAACCTAATGCTAAAAGTTACGAAGGTATATTTATTCTCACAAAGTATTAGATGAAAAAAAAAAAAAAAGCAAATTAAATACAAATATGTTAAATAAAGTGCAGTCTATTTACAGTCAATTTTCTTAAGGGAAATGCTTGAAATTCAATCACTTTATGCAGTCTCATTTTGGTTTTCCTTCATATTTTTGTGATGATTTAAGTCAACCAGTGCTTAAGGTATACAAATAAATTCAGTTCCTAGTTGTTGACTTGATCCATACTCCACAGTAATTAAGTGGTTTAACCTCTTTGTAAAGTATAATGATATTGTTTTTTTCTCTATTGAAAAAAGGAGAACTTAGTTGCTGTCTTAGTTAGTCTTAATACTTCAAGAGCACAAGCTATCCATTTTCATTTCTTCAAAATAGAATAGCACACAAAAAAAATACTAGCTGATAATAAAACTTCTTACGAGGACATGTGCCTTTTTTTTTTTTTTTTTTTTTTTTAAATCGCAATGTCCAAATACTCAATTTCTATCCAATTTCTTCAGCCAGTCCTTAAAATTTTCAAGTAAAGCAAAAATAAAAATTAAAACACCAAAAACTAGTTTGACATAAAGCAGTTAAGAAGCTAGGCTGAAAGGCTATACGAAAAGTGAATAGGTATACAGCATAACGATAGAAAATGATGACTTTAAAAAGCGCTCCTTGATATCCCTATTGATTTTTTTTATTGAACTTATAACCCAAATGAGTTATCAGTGCAGAATATTGACAATATAAGTAACAAAAATACATATGAAAATGCAGACCACTAGTATATAAGCAAGAATATTATTCATAAGTTCACACTATCTTTGAAACATTTCTTTGTTGATGTTGTTGTTTTGGGGGTGTGTGTGTGCGTGGGTGAAGGGTTCATTTTATTGTAATAATTGTATATGTCTTGGAATTCATTAAAATAAATTCAGATCAACTAATGTCTATATCTAGGCTCACAAATCAAGCATGAGTATGTCACAAAGATCGTCAGATCATAACATAAAATAAGGTTTACAAAAAATAGCCTTAAGGTACGTGTATGAGTTTATAGAAGCATTGAAAATTTACAAAAAATAAAATAAGCGTTGTTATACACATAATATGCAAAAGTAACAGAAACAGATTGCACCAATCAAAACCATGATGTGAGATTTTTAAAAATAAAGAATAGTGAACTGGTATAAAACAGATAACTATTGAAACTCAGGGGGGAAAAAAAAGCACTTTTACTAATCTATGAAAAAGTCTAACATCTAAGTAATCAAAATTTTACAAAGCTCCTGAAAAAGGGAGGCACTCGGCTCAAAACTTAAGTGTGTGTAAATTTTTAGCATAAATAAAAACTTATTAAGTGCTTTGAAGCCGAGGTTTTTTTGGGGGGATTTTTTTGTTCCATTTTAATTTTAGCACAACCATGATATACACAAAACTTCATTCAAATAAAGGACACAACAAAATGGTGACTTTACCACTTTGAAATATATGCCTAGCTACTTTTTATATTCTTGGAACCAAAAAGTTATGTAAAAGCAATCAGCAGCTGTTTCTGAAAATATTTTGAAACATTTTGCAGGAAAATTCTTGAGTTCATCTTGTTGAAATATTTACGATGATATTTAAAAACAGAGCTTCTAAAACTTATAAAATAGAATATTAAGTGCAATTATCCCAAGAATGCACAGGTGGCCAGTGAAAATTCTTTCAAAATTTTCCCCCCATGATGGGCAAAAAACCTCATACTCAATTTCATTTTTCAAAGTCACCTTAAATTGTCATTGCTCAGTTTTGAAACAAAACAATCATAAAAGCTTGAATTTCATAATGTTTTAAATATTTAGGGCACAAAGGTTTGTTTAAATTGCTCTAAAGTAAAAGAAAATGAGAATAGATGGATCACTGAAACTTGTGTTTATATTTCAGGCCCTCATAAAAAAAAAAAAAAAAATTATGTAGATTATATAGTCTTTGCCAGAGTTTGTAAATATATTCCCTAGCATAATGTGTAAAAAATAAAAAGTGTTATAAATGGGCACATTTAGTTTGGAATGTAGTTTTGGTTAAGGCTGCAAGATATAAACAGTTCCTAGATCTCGTAGACTAAAAATAACAAATATCAATTTGTAAACATTATTGTCAAGTTAAAAATATTACACATTATATCATACTAACGATCGGACCAAAAGAGTCGCAAATCACATTTCAGAAATTTCCATTTATGAAAATAATCTTTCCTTAAACTCTACAGCGATGAAAACTCCAAAGAGAGCTAGGTTGATCCTGAACCAAGAAATAGGAATTTTGACTGTTTGGAAAAAGCATTTAAAAGAGGGAAACAACTTCAAATTCATTTTCTTAAAAAAATTTATATGTGATATTAGAGTCATACGCACAATTTCCAAGCCACATTAATTTATTCATAAGTTGTAAAGGACTTTGACAATTCCAAGATAGCCCTTCTCTCTTTGAAAAAATTCATAGACTATCCAATCTACAAGTATGTTTCTACTATTAGCTAAAAAACCTTGATGTCTAAAAATACATCTCACAATACCAAAGCAAATTAGTACTGTATATTCTCTTTAAGACCCTCATAAAAAAACTAATATTAGGTCAATGAAANNNCCCCCCCCCCCAAAAAAAAAAAACGAAGAAAGAAATACGAAACACACAGCCAGATGAAGTAAGACTCCAACGTATATATTTATTTAAATTAAGATCTAATATACAAACTCTATCATCACATCCCTTCTGACATGTTTTTGTAGACAGCTTTTTTCTTTCACTACAAATAATAGTAAAGAAAACCCTCATACAAGAAATATCCATAAATTTCAATATCATTCGAAAGAAAAAAAAAGGTCATTATGGTTTCATGAAAACCTCTTGATTAACCTACCATTGAAATCATGTAAAACCTTGAATAATGACAATCTGAATTTTTTTTTTTTTTTAATCCATTTCAGAGGTATAGTAAGCATTTTTAGATGATTTACTTTCTTCATCTAAAACTCTCCACTGTCTCTTTCAATTAATACCTTTGGTTTGATCTCAATGGAGTGAGCCCTTCCTCCTTTACAACATTTAGCTTTGCTTCATGCTCAAGGAACAGTGAGACTGAGACAAGGCATATACTGTGGGGGTAAAAAAAAATGTTCTGATGCTGTTTATGGTATTTATGAAAACAGTTAATATTCTTACGTGTTCCTACTGCCTATAACACTGTGCCTTTTGAACCAAATGAACAGTCAATATTTTAACACAGTCAACTAAATCTAAAACATAAAATAATAAATCAATAAAAAGTTAACAAACATATATAAGTATGTAACTGAATGAATTCATTTTACCAGCTGTGATTTGTTTTCGTATTTTCTTTCAAATCAAAACTGGCACATGCAGACAGTAAAAATATTTGTGTCTCTGAACTGCTTCAACATCAATTCACAACCTCATAAAGTCTTTGTCAAATCACATGTACATACATATAGTTTGTTCATAAGGAATTACATATTTACAAAAATGATGTTACATAAAACATTTGCTTTGCAGATCTTTCAAAAGGAGGCACAAAAAATTTGAATGGAAAGCACAAAGTAAAATGGGTGTTACAATTCAAATAGTAGCTTCAGGTTAGGATAGAGCAAGAAAAGCATATACATAGTTTTTTCATAAAATTACGTAAAACTGATAAATTTCTGCTACGACACAACTCCTTTTTGCCCATCTTTTACTGCAAGCTATGGATTGGACTATTACTAATTGTGCACTTAACACATCATTTCAACTTTCACACTTTGACACTTTGAATTTTGCCTCCACAGGGTCCATAAAGGCGTATTTATCCAATTTTAACAGCCAGAAGAAATACTTCTCAAAAAATGTTTGTACACAGGGTTTAGAATTGAAAGTCATCTTATATTTTGGATTTATATTAGATCTATATAAACATACCCTTGTCAATTATTTTCCAGTTATAAAACAAAAAACAGGTTTCAAGAAGAAAAAAAAAGTAAGTTAGCACCTTGAAGTTTAATACATGGTTTCTGAACTTCAGTGCATCATTTAAGTGTGATCACTTTCTCTTTACAAGATATTTGAAAATGTTTTTGTATCAAAACAACAAAAAGAAATTATATAAAAGTTGATTGACATGTGTGTGAAAAAGCCCGAATATTCTATCATGTTTTGACATGTTGAAATAAAAAAAACCAACATATAAACTATTAGGAATTGTTAAGAGCTAATAAAAACTACAAAAATGTTCATTCTAAGATATTTTTCAAAGATATAATGGAATCTTGTCAAAATTTCAGGGCTTTAATTTTTTTGGTCCCCTCCAACCTGTCTCTGCAATATGCCATTACAACAAATAATCCACCACTTTTTTTTCTTTGTGACCAATTCAGCACTTAAAAATACGCAGAAGTCTTGGACTCCACACCAACACAAAAAGGGAGCCTGTTGAAAAATGTAAATTTTATACATTTATTTAAATTTTAGCACAGATATTCTTTTTTAACCACTTGAGTGCTGAGTTATAATTAAGTAACAGGGGATATGTGTGTAAAAATACATCTGTGGGTTTACCTTTAATCAACTGCAACTAAACACACTTCTTTACATTCCTAGTACGTAATGGAAACAAAACTACATGGCCAGATAACGCCTGCATTTTATATTGTCAGTTTGAAATAGCCAAGTCATATAGGGGTCGAATTCGACCCCATAGCACTCAAGTGGTTAAATTAAGTCGAAGAACAAGGGCCTAAAAACAAAGCATCCATTTTATTCACAAGAATTAAAAATTAATCTTAAAATCTTAATATTGATAAATAAATTTCAAAAAAGAGATTTTCTAAAAAAGTTTTTTTTTTTTTATTTTAATGCAAGACTAAATATTACTCATTTGTTCTGATCAAATCCTACTTACATTATTTCATCACTACACAAGTAAGTGGAAAAGAAGACCATCTTTATGAGAACTTTTTTTCTTTCTGTCTTTTTTTTTTCCATGTTACTTGCTCTTGTCCTTCAATCTGAGATCTTCTTTGTCTCAAGCATAGTCCAAGTAAGCCACAAGTTTTAAACCACCTTATGTCGCATTTCTCAACCTAGCAATATAAATATTTTGATTCTATCTCAAAACAGAACCATTTCAAATTGTTAAAAAAAAGCATTTGAATACATAAAGGAACTTCAAAATCTCTTCCTCAAAAGTCTTCCAGGCAGCATATGACTCATTGAGGCTTTTCTCAATACATGAAACCAGTACAAATGCCATATACAGTGGAAACCTCATAATTCGAAGTATGTGGGAATGGACCACAACTTCGGATTATAAGACTTCGAATTATTAAAATTCGGGGGTCTTAAACACCACTAATTATTACCGGGTTACTTCCCTTGATAAAAAATTGAACATAAAGAACAGCTCTCTCCTGCTTTAATACTCATGGACCTCAAACCCATTTCCCCTTTTTGTTTGTTTATTTTTTGGCCCTGAAAAGGGCCATGGTTGTATTGACCATCTGGCTTAGTTGGCAGCTTTATTCTTAAAGTGGTCAATGATGATAGTCTGCCTGGCTCTCCCCACAACATGGTTTCAAATGAAAAAAATGAGCTGCGCATGTCATCAGTGCCTTGCTCGATGACAAACTTTAAATTCTTAGTGATGCCATTTTCAATTGTAGAAAATACGAAACTGTTCAAAGTTTAATTCAAAATCTATTAAAAAAAACGAGGAGAAATTTGTAATGCGTCAATACCACATGAGTAGCAGTGCAACAAGTGATAGATAGATCTAGATCTAATCGGATACACACGTGTCGGGATGCTGTGACGCTGACCGGCATGTGTGTGTGTGTGTGTGTTTGATGTAATGGTGGGACCAGACGGTGGATGCAGTGCTAGCCTCTAGGCGCCCACGTTACTGGTATCAGTATCGACAGGAATTAAAAACAAAACAAAACAAAAAAAGGCACAGTGCCTCTCACTCCAGTCACGCCTAGCACACCTTGTCTCACCCCCAGCTTAAGTTACAGTGCCTACACCATCTCCCCTTTCCTTGCAGCTGACTGTGTGAAATTATTATTCATTTATTGCCTTATTACATGATCTAGACCTAGCGTGACTGCAGCGAAAGGTTCCTGAGCCAGTGGCAGTGTGTGGTACTGGCAGTTCACGTGCCCACTCTAGGCCTGCATTCGCCACTCCACTTCCCCCCTCTTAAGTTTGAGCCCTCCCCCCATCTCACTTGTTGTTAATGGCACTCCCTGGAGTAGGCCCGCTTTGTTGAAACGGTGATTCAACCTGATTGGCATTGTTTTGGGGATGGGGAAAGGGAAACATTTTTTTTTTCTTTTTGCGGTTTGTGGCGGTGTGGGCTTCGAATTATGAGAAGCGACTTTCTTTGACTTCGAATAATGAGTTTGAACTTTACAAAGCCAAAGAAGAAAAAAAAAACTCAGATAGCAAATACTTCGGTTTATGAGAAATTTGAATAATCTGACTTCGGCTTTTGAGGTTTTGACTGTGACATTTTACAATTTTTTTTTTTAAATCACTGACAAGGGAAGCGTGAACAAAGAAAGATGCAAGTGTGTATGCATCCCCATGAGCCAGTCCCTATGAACAGATCTAGAAACATAAACAATAACCTGACTGTCATTGAATGTCCCAACGTGTCTACCGAATTTTAAACTAAGATGTTTCAACACACAATCTTATCAAAATAAGACTGATTGCACAGTCGATATGATCAAAGAGTGGAACATAAATTTTATGTGTATCATAGAGTCTTGGCTTCAACACACTGGTAATGAACAAGTAATAGCATCAATAAAACCACCCAGGTTTGAAGTCAATTCTACTCATAGAATTGGTGGCAAAGGCGGCGGTATAGCATTCATCTATCAAAATTCTTTCAAGTCGGTGAAAACCAATGCATTATTAGCTAAGTCATTGGAAGCTGCCTCTTGTTCTTTCCAAGCCGATTCCAAAACGATCCACATAACTGCAGTCTACAGAACACCACCCAGCAAGGCTAACAAATCTTACCCCACTGACTTCATCAATGAGTTGCAAGAACTTGTTATTGATTTCAAAACAAATGACTTCCTTTTAACAGGCAACATCAACTTCCACAATGAGAAGGACGCGTACAAAAATTATAATCACTAATATATGAAATGGTGTTACATCAACACATACACTTTCCAACACGAAATAAATCTGGTCATATGAGTTAATGTTGTGATTATACCTTCAGCAAACACAAGTATTCAAAATAAAAGTATCATCAACAAGGCTATTTCGGAAACATATCTAAATATGTTGCTCCTCTGTGTTCACTCAGCACTAAGCTAGGTCTCTTAAGATGCAGGAAAGTAAAGGTGGCGAGGAAAGCAATGGCCAACTACCTCATAATGCTGTATGCCAAGAACAATTAGGACCCTACTCCTGGTTCCCCAATGCTTGGACTAAGCGAGGGACCCACTTTACCTTTTTTACCTAAATAAACCTAAATAATCATTCAAAACCGTCACATTAAGAAGGCTGGGTGATATAAAACTATATAATATATATAAGATATATATAGTATATAAAACTTGCCAGTTTTGTTGATAATGTCAACCATCAACTAGAAACCATGACGAATAACAGTTTTGTCGATGGCGTCAACCATCGACAAGAAATCACAACAATTAACACCACAATTGAAGATCTCAATAATTTATTGACTGGTGTTCTCAACCAACATGCCTTTCTGAAAACCATGACAGTAACAGACAGACACATGGCTAAATGGTTTCCACTGCACATCAAAGCAGCAAAAAAGCAGCGAAGTCAGGCAGAAAGGCGATACAGACGATTTGGTTTAGAAGTCCATAGAAAACTGTACCAGCATCAACATAGTGCCGTCATCCTCATAATGCAAAAAAACTAAATGTAACTTTTACTGAAACAAATTTAGCAATGTGAACTCAAGTTAAGAACTTCACACCATTGTTAATAACTTTTTCAATAAATCATCAGAGACACATCTATCACAAGGAGCACATCAAACTTTATGCAATATTTTCTACTTCAAAATCACAAAATTAGTAACATCATGCCCTGAACCTGAATGTGAGACCTTTTGGGGTAATCCTTTTATAGCTTTCCTGTTTCAGAATTAGAAGTCAGAGAAATCATCTTGAGAAGTCCATTAGACCCTAATCCAACTGATTTTCTTAAGAAATGTACTGACTGTATTTTACCACATGTAACTAAGATAATGAATGACTCACTCCAAACTGGAACTGTCCCATCTTGCTTTAATTTTTTTTTTAAGGCCATGGTAAAACAGGATTAAACATAAATGAATGAAACAACTATAGGCCAGTCTCAAATCTCCCTTTTCTATAAAAAAATTTAGGACAAAATTGTCCTGAAAAGGTATTTATCATGTATAAATGCTAAGTATTTAAATGAAGAATATAAGTCAGCATACAAAGAAAACCATAGTAACAAAACAGCTCTACTAAAAGTAATATCCGAAATTTTAGATGTTTTGGACAAGAGAAAAGTTTGTTTATTAATGTTACTAGACCTGTTAGCAGCATTTGACACCATCGACAACAATACCTTACTAAAACAACTTTAAATTACTTTTGGGATTGGTTCTTGCCTGATCTCCGTCATGTATTTGTGAAAGATCCCAATCTGCCACCATCAGAAACCGTATATTTGATTCTGCCATTTTATAGTGTGGAGACCCATAGGGCTCTGTTCTTAGTTCCGTATTGTTCATAATGTATCCTAACCCTCTTACTTCCATCCTGATACACTTTGACATGAAACAACTATTATATGCTGACAAAGTCACATTTATAATGCAACCAATCTAAAACATCCAGCTGATCTGATTTCAAACAACAATGATTGTTTATTTAGAATTAAAGAATAGATAAATAGCAAAAGACTAAAATTAAATGAAGATAAAACTGAAGCTACTTTATTTCCTAACCCTCACCTATCGCCGAAGGTGCCAGATATTTACTTAGATGTTAATGGAAGTTACATAAGACCAGTGCATACCAGTGAATTTGCGTGTTTATATTGATCATATACATCTGTGTATGCACACATCAATGCTATATGCAAGAGTGCTAAATTTGATTTCCCAAATATATGTAGAATCAAGCGTTTACCATCAACAGATTTTACTGAGACCCTTGTTACCACACTCCAAAATCGTGCTGCAAAATTAGTTATGCAATTCGAACATCAAGATCATGTAAAACCAACCCTGAGAGATCTACACTGGTTGCCAGTGAAACAAAGGATTGAATATAAAGTTGCCTCATTTGTTTTAAATGTCTAAATAGCTTAGCGCCAATGTACCTCAGAAATTATCTGAAAAAATATGTACCATCTAGAACTCTTAGACTGTCAAATGATAAAACATTACTAAGACTTCCACACATTAATTATGAAACTGTTGGACAAAGATCATCTAGATGTTTTGGCTATTTGTTTGGAATCAGATCCCGATGAAAATGCGTGAAGCCAAATTGATTGATTGATTATTGGTATACCCAGTCCACCATTAAGCGGTGATCTCAGGGTTTCTATTTACTAAGTCTTTCTCGTAGGCTTCCGTCAGATGCTCAAGCAAATTAAAACAAAGATAGAAAACCATTAAAAATCCAACAGAGTATATGAAGAAAAACTTTAAAAGGAATCTGTACAAAGCCTCAGATCTTTCCATAGACACCGAGGTCCTTCAAGTAACCCACTATGCGAGAGGGATTGACCTCTCGAAAAAGTCTGTACAGGTCAGTTACACTGTAGTATTTCCTCCTGGTGTCCTGAAAGTCTGGATATTCAATTAAAATATGCCGGACAGTGTAAAGGCTGTCGCAGGCATAACAAAAAGGCTGCTCCTCATTTTTCAGGAGGTAGCTCTGGGTGAGCCACGTGTGGCCCACCCGAAGCCTGCACATTGCCGTCTCTTGTTTTCTGCCGCCTCCATCGCCTCTCCTGTGGAGGTCTTCGCCCAAGTTTGGGAGCACTTCATGGAGCTTGTTTGCTCCCTCCGCATCCCAATCCCTTTACCAGACAGATTTGATGTAAGTGTTTATTTTGGGTTTTAAATCGGAATAACAAATTAATTTTCCTGAGGTGGATGATCTATTTAGGGCCGCTTTTGCGAGTTTATCCACATTCTCATTCCCCTGGATGCCTACATGAGCAGGAATCCAGACAAAAGAGATGTGAACATAGGTTGGGAATTTTCGGATTAAGTTGTACAGGCATCTGATATCTATTACTTTAAAATTTTTGCTTTGGATAGCCTGTAAGGCCGACAGGCTGTCACTGTAGATAACAAAGTTTTTGTGGTATTTAGTGAGTTTTTTAATTTCTGTGAGCGCGAGGGCTATTCCCTCTAGCTCAGCACTGAAGACAGATGCCCCGTCTCTCAGGCGAGTTGCCTTCGAGCGGTCTGGGTGTTTCGGGAAATAGGCCGCGGCCGCAACCTTTTCCTCCAGTTTAGAGCCGTCAGTAAAAACAGCATAATGGTTTGAAAATTTTTCCTTAATTCTAAAAAATTCTTTTTGATAAGCGACTTCACTGGTATTTTCTTTATTTTGTTTCGTTAGAGAAATATCAACAGTAATGTTGTGCTCCTCCCAAGGTGGGGGGCACTGGACATGTAAGTTATCAATAATATTTAGGCTGATGTTGGCATTCTTAAAATGTTCAAAAGTATTAGCGACAAGATTGGGTTCTGACTTTGTAACAGCAGAAAAGTCAGACAAGGGAGCTTCAAATACAACTTCATGGCACGGATTACGGGGCAATGATTTTAATTTTAAAACATAGTTAAAAGCCAGCTTCATACGCCGATGTTCGAGAGAGGGCTCCCCAGCCTCGGCGTACAAGCTTTTAGTAGGTGACGTTCTGAATGCCCCGAGGGCAATACGAAGGCCCTGGTGATGTATAGGGTCCAGGGCCCTCAGAACGTGTTTTTTCGCAGAGCCATTTATGACACTGCCATAGTCCAACTTGGACCGGACTAGGGTGCGGTAAAGCTTTAGAAGGGTTGCTCTATCCGCACCCCAGTCCGTATGGCCCACGACACGTAATAAATTTAGAGCTTTCAAGCACTTTTTCTTTAGATATTTTACGTGGCTACTAAAATTAAGTTTCGAGTCAAAAACGACTCCTAAAAACTTGGCCTCACCCTTCACCGGGATCGGCTGGCCGTCCAGATGAAGGGCGGGCTCAGTATAAATTCTTTGTCTGTGGAAATGGACACAGGTGGTCTTCGAGACCGAGAATCTGAAACCGTTCTCGGAGACCCACTTTTGAACGTTATTAATACACAATTGAATGGTGCGCTCAAGATGCTGCAGGTGTTTACCCTCAGTGTAAATGGCAAAATCATCAACAAATAGAGAAGCATTTACATGTTTGGAAACGGAATTAATGATATTGTTTATTTTTAAATTAAAAAGCATAGGGGAAAGAATACTACCTTCGGGAACACCGTTTTCCTGGTGGTAGGAAGAAGAAAACGTGTTCTCCGCTTTAACTTTAAAATGGCGGTCTTTTAAAAAATTTGAAATGAAAATGGGCAACCTGCCCCTAAAATCGAGGTTGAAAAGATCTTTTAAAATTCCATACCTCCAGGTAGTATCATAGGCTTTTTCTAGGTCGAAAAAAACTGCCAGAACTTGCTTTTTCTGGTGAAGGCCTTTTTGATAAACGTTTCCAATCTGACCAAGTGGTCCAATGTGCTATCGTCCTTCCTGAAACCGCACTTTACATTTGACAGCAGGTTTCTGGACTAAAGCACGTGGACCAGTCGGTCATTCACCATCCGCTCGAGAGTCTTACACAAGCAGCCCGTGAGCGCAATAGGCCTATAGTTGGAAGGATCAGAAGGATCCTTCCCAGGTTTTGGAATTGGAACTACCGAGGCCTCCCTCCAAGATGGGGGGATGTCCCCGGTGGTCCAAATGTTATTGAAAAGTTTAAGAAGAGTATGCAGGCAGAATTCAGGAAGGTGCCTCAGGAACTGATAGCACACACCATCAGGACCTGCGGCAGACTCATTAGATTTAACGATAGAATTTTTTAGCTCCGCCATAAGAAAAGGATTATTGTATGGCTCATTATTTTCAAATGAAAAATTTAAATTTTGTTTTTCAGCTCTTTGTTTGGTTAGTTGGAAATTTTTAGAATAATTATTTGAGCTGGAGTTTTTTTAAAAAGTTTCAGCCAGATGATCGGCATGATCTTTAAGGTTGGAAATGATCTGGCCGTCTTTTTTAAGATGACAAGAAGGGGGAAAATTTTTGCCTTTTATTTTTCTTATTTTCTTCCAAACAGTTTTTGAGGAAGTATTGGAATTTAAAGAGGATATATATGTCTTCCAAGACTGTTTCTTGGAATTTTCAATGACAAATTTAGCCTTGGCTTTTTGTTTCTTAAAATTTACAAAATTTTCAAGAGAAGGCGTTTTAAAATACTTCCTTTGAGCCTTTTTCCTTTCCCGAAGAGCCTGCCTACATTCCTGAGTAAACCAGGGGACACGGGTTTTATTTTTCGTCCCCTTATGAAAGGGTATGGACGACCTGGCCGCATCGAGCAGCTTTGAAGTAAACTGCTCGATGTCGGCCACAGAGTCGTCCAAAGACAGTTTGGATAGGTCTCCGAAACGGTTCCAATCGGCTTTTTTTAAAATTAAAACTAGTTGTATTTATATTGCTACTAAAATTAGACGTGAAGCCAAAAGTGTTGAAAATTTTAAAAGAAATTTTAAATCATATCTGTTTATGAATGCTTTATAAATGAATATAGCTGTGGTTGTGGTGGTGGTGAGGTGTGTATGTGCATGTGTGTGTTTGGAGGATGGGAGAGAAAAGGGAAGGAGTGGGTGAAGAGAGAGAGAGAGAGAGGAAGGGAGGGAGAGATAGGAGGGAGAATGAGAGAGAGGATGCGTGAAATTATATTCATTCATGGTGTTTTATTGAAGTGAAATCATGTATTGTTTTATTGCCTTGTGAATTGTATAAAATGTAAAACGCAGATAGTAACGCTGTTAGGAATAAACTATACAAATGCGATTTATTAATTACTTTTATTATTATAATTATTATTAAGTTCTGAGACTCTTTGCCACGGTGAAGTGTGGATAAAGATATGTTGATGGTGCTCAAATATAACCATTGAAACTTTTTTTCAAAAAATAAATAGAAGCATGTTAACTTCAGTGTAAAAGCATTTTACTTACATGTGTATCATTTGGACTCATTAGGACTGGATTCAAAACATAAACTGCAGTGGTTTATTTTCGTTATTTGCATATTGAAAGCAAACTGTTTCATTTGCACATCTCGACTGACCTGTAACTTCAGTATCAATTTGCAGCAGATTTAGCATTAGACTGAGAAGTTTTTCAGAATGAGGTCTGGGACTTCTTCCCCTCTTTCGATTCTGTCATCTGCTGGCTCAGAACTATACTCATCCATGGAGAAATCAGCCTGGTTCTGGAGCAACATTTCTTGCCTTCAGGAAAAAAGAGAACAAAGAGGGAAAAAGACATTTGTGGAAACAAGCATGAAATAAGATCATCTAATGTGTTTTTTCTTTTACTCCTGCTGTGTTTGGTTTATGCTACATATAGAGAAAAAATATTTAAAACTATATCTGCTTCTTGTCACTTTGAAATAAAATGCAAAATGAGAAGCAGTGCCTAAAAATATCTGCTTTTATTTTGCTCAGTAACCTCCACTGTTAAAAAAAAAAAGCTGACACAAGTATTTCCAAGATGATGAGTAACAGAACAGGTAAATTTATAGACACATTTTGTGATGATGATAGTTTTCCACATCGAAAAGAACAATTATAATTTTTTTTTTTTTGCTTCACATATTTCAGTTTTGTAGTGTAAGAGGAAGCATCTCACCCATTGGCTCATTGTTCTAGACTCAAGTCACCACTATGCTTCAACGACCATTTCAGAGAGGAATGGCTAGTAAATACTAAAAGGCAAGTTTTCTTTCTTTTATGACCAGTTTTAAATCTGCCACAAAGTGATAATATTCTTTTCCGACTTAACAAACATTTTTTTCCTTACTGCCTTACTTCTATCTTGTCATTTCTGCACTACAAAAACAGCTTATCTTAAGATAAGCTTTACAATAGGAAAGAATTTTTTTTTTTATTTAAATACTGTAATACATAGCAATGAATATGACACATAAGGATATCTAAGCAATTGGGCCAAGACAAGTCTGAATCTTGACAATTCTTTACAACTCCTTAAATTCATGTTACATATGAAGGGACTTTTGTGTTGACTTAATGTTGTTCTTATTGCCATTTTGTGTGTGTGTGTGTGTTTTCTTTTGTTTTGTTCTTTTCTGTGTCATTAGGTTGTGAATTGTAACAACATTTTTTAAAGCTATTTTACATGAACCTTGTCATTCGTCAAAAACAGTGAAAAAAAGGATTAAAAAATGAACATTAATATAAATGGCTTTGAAATATCTTTGATGCAGTGTAAATAAGAGGCCTTAGGGGGAAACGACTATGTCAGCAGACCGTCACAGATGAGAAAAGAACTTCAACTTTAGCTAAGAGAATTACTAATTTTTTAAAAATGTCAAATATATTCATATGGGGAAAGTTGCAAGATTTTGAGTCTTGTCAATTTAAGATGTACGGCATATGATGAAGGAAAAGCAGAAACTGAAAACAGCTAAAGATTGAAGAGAAAAAAAACTTTGCAAAGACTATAAAGGTGAGGAAAGGAAAAAAAATATCTGCACTAAGCTGAAAGTTCTTGAAAACATAAAAGGGTTGAGGAATAGAGCCTATTTGGAACAAACATAAAACACATGAAAGTATGTGAAAGGTTTAAAAAAAACTATCTGTCACGAACAGCTTTGTGATATTCATTATAGGTCTAGCTCACGGCGTCGAATTTTTCCTTCTAACTGATATTTTAGTGGGGACGCCGAAGCGCTGAGCTACCCGGCTCGGCAGGTTTGTCAGGCCCATAAATCACTTTCAAGTCTAGCCCTCTGCTTAGACAAACGGGTTGAACAGGTACATGCAATAACTGATGCCGCAACCGGGAAAAACCGGGAAAATTTGACTTTTTTGTAACTTTTAAATCTCTTTTCTTCCAATCCTATCCCTGGTTTTCTTACAGCATTGGATTCTTTAACATCTCTTCTTGTGATTTAGCGAAAATTCGACGCGATTTATATTTACAGTGCATTTGTAATAAGCTTATTTAGATACCTGTGTAAATCCACTGTGCTTCTCATTATGGGTCATGAATAGAGATAATTAATTAAGGATTACAAAGTTCTGGCTGTAGGCATATTTCCTTTAAACTCTTTTAAAAAGTTTCCTTTCTTCAGTCATGTAAATTTTATATCCCGCGCAACCGTTCTCAATTTTATATTAATTTTTTTTTTTTTTCCGGACACAGGTTTTCAAATTTTTGTTACAGTAAAAACTATGGAGCATACAAACACTTTGCACTTTAAATTTACTAGCGAACCATGCCGCACTTGCGGAAGATTATTGTCAACCAAACGTCAAAAGAAATATAATTCGAAACCTGTGACATGCACACAGTGTAGCAAGAACAGTCAGTCCTTGCAATCCAGACACTCATCAATAATTGCATGACCACATACAGAAGACTACTCTTGCAAAACAATACCGAAACAACACATATTAGAAAGTCATTGCATTCAACACATTTCACACTGCAAGTTTGGACTGGGCTTGCTTGGGGAGCAAGGTACAAGAAAGCGCACATCAAACAATAACGTATTTAGAAAAATTAGAGCAAGTGGTACGTAAATAGAGAACAAAAACTTCGCCGTATTCTACCGAGTCATTTACTGAACATATTTTCTCGGTTATGTACAAAAAGAGTGAAGATGTAGATGGAATACTATTTATTTTCAACACAATATTTATTTCTCATGATTTTCTTCTTACGCTGTGATAATTCTGCCAGTGATTCATTTCTACTTCAGCTTATCCCTATATAAAGAAAAATAAAGTGCTATTTATTCGTAAGTTATATTAATCATTGTGCATTGGTATCAAATCTCATAATAATAAATGTCGGTTGACGGGTTTCATCTTGGATTACTAGCGGATTTCTGCTGCGCGGGGTGTAATTTTTTACGTGGGTTTATGCACATTACTTTTAGCTTTCATCTGCACTTTTTCTTTTTCAAAATGTCACGGCAGTTTTTTATCTGTGGTCATTACATTTATATTAAATAATTAAATTTTCATGTCCAAAAAGCTTTACATCAAACTGCACGTAACTAATTTGATTGAACAGCTACCAGTTATTTTTTTTCGCACATGACTGGTTTTTTATATTGACGTTCATCTGTTGTTCGTTTCATGTATTAATTTTTAAACATAACTGTCCTAGACAAAATTAAATTTGTGCTATCAATTACACTGAAGCAATGCTTCTTGGCCTCAGCTTGACCTAGGGGCATGACCCCTGGCTCAGTGACCTACTTAGGGTTCACCTCGGCCCAACGTGGCCTAGCCTATCTTAAGCTAAAGAATCGCTGATGCGACGCTGTGAGCTATGACAAAGGGTCCTTTCTAATAGACTAAACAACAGAAATCCCTCCAAGTCTTACTAAAGATTGAAAAAAAAAAAGTTTATCAATGTAAATGAAGAAAAATTCCAGAAGAGCAACGTAAATTTGTACAAATCTGTAGACCCACAAGTTCACTAAAATTGGCAGTTTATCTCTCGGCAATCTCTCAACCATCCTTTTATACCCAACCTCTACAGATCTGGAATTAAATCACGACAGCCAATTTATCAGATTACAAAGTTTGGCCCTAATCTTTCATTACATTGCAAATCATAACAGCTATATCAACAACAACTATGAAAATTTTAAATAATTATACGTAGAGAATAATAACCAAAAAAGAATCTTTTAATTATATTTTTTCAAAACGGCTTATTACAAGAGAGAGAGAGAGAGAGAGAGAGAGAAAGCTGGAGCCAGAAAGTTTATCAAACTCTCAACTTATACTTCACATGTACACTTACCTCCTTTCAATATTTTCTTTTCTCCTTTTGTAAAAATAAATTAGAAAGAGAGTGACCATGATGATGGGCACAATAATGGCGACACACAGGAGTGCAACAAACATAGTCTCATCTTTAAATGGGAGCTTGTGAAAGAAATCATCATTTGTATCTGCCAGTTTACCTGATTGAATAATTTTACAAAAAAAATTAAATAAATAAATAAATACAAACAATGAAGTAAAAAGCTTTAAGGCTAGTTCTAAGTACATGAGTGCCACCTAGAAATTTCCAAAAACCTGGAGGCAGGGGTCAGGGGCCGCCCAGCCCCCAGTGGGTTCAGGGGAAACGCCCTGGTATAGGGCTAAGGGGGCCAATGCTCCCTAACCAAAAATGAATTTGAGGAAAAATTGTAAGCAATTTCGAACCCTCTTATGAACCTAAGTAAATTATGCGGAAATGAGAAAAATTCAGCTAAAAAATATATACCAGTGCTTACTGAGGGGGATAATTTTGAGTTCCATGATTCTGTATTATTCCAGATTGAAATATAAAGCCATTTGATTCATTTGAAATATATTTTTGTCCTTTACATCTTTATACTAAAGTAAGAACTGGAGTATCACAATGCAATGGTTCACCATTTCAGGAGTAGATATGATGCAAATGAAGTATTCTGGAGTCATTATCAAAAGGCAACTTGAAGAAGATATAAACCTTTTACTTCCATGAATTTGTGTGATATCCAACTGACCTTAACATGATTCCGATTGTCTTTCAGGATTCCTTGACTAATGCTCTACCATATTATTTTCCAGATGCATATAATGGCCTTTCTTTTTACTTTCTTGAAGGTTCATATTAGCTGAAAACATTTCTTCATTCTGTTTTTGGTAACTTTCCTATTATCAAACAGGTAATCAATTTGAGTTTGCTATTCTATTCCTTTTAACACTGCTTGTGTCGATGGTCACCTTCAAGGCAAAATACATAATATTACTGCCACTGATGAAAAGAATCTCTTTTAACAGTTACACTTTATTTTCATACCTGCCAACTCCAAAATGTGCCCACAGGAATATTCCCCTTCACTTGCAGGAATTTAGAATGTCTCACTGGAATATGCCAGCACATTTACATAGGCATCTATGAACTGTATAACATCTTAATTCATATTATTCACCATGGATATTTTCACAACATTTAAGAATAATATTAGAGGCTAATTCATGAATCCTCGAATCTCAAAGATGCAAAAAAGTGTCTCATTACTCACCATCATTTACCAAATCTTAAAGTCTGCCACGCTTAGGGTCAGGATGCTCAAGAATTTTATTAAGGTGCACCCCAAAACTCAAAATCTAGCTCAGTAATAAAAGGTTACTTGAAATATTTTCAAAAAAAATAAAAACTATGTGAGACAGAATCTCAGTAAGGCCTAAAATTATGACACATTCTATATTAAATAAAAAGAAAACATCTGGTCTAGATTGTGGTGGGATAAATTTCATTGCATATGAATTATTGATTGAAAAAAAAATTATTAATGTATTTTTAGACAATAAATGTTTGAACTTTGTAGTCAAAATTAGAGCATCAAATAAAAGGCCTAAGGCCTGATTCTTTTCTGGCATGGTTACCATTGGTATTCTATTCCATGCTTTTAAAGATCGACATTTGTACTTAATATTCACTTTGTTCAATGTTCTATAAAAAAAAAAAAACTGTTGTTATCTATTAAAAAAGACTGGTTTCTCAAAACTTTACAAAGTAATAAACCCAGGGACTAGATCTATTAAAGAAGATGTCTAAAAATAGAATCCAGACACTGGGCCTAGTTATAGGTCTATCTGACTGGATCAAATCTGAATGTTGACTTGTTGATAAATGTAGCTTTCCGAGAGTGCAGTTACATTTTCTGTCATTTTTATGATCTTTGCCTTTCTAGTGTTTGGTGCAAATAAAAATCTATTGTACCAAAAAAGCATAGAATCTAGATCTAATCTAGAGCTGGCACATGTACTGTAAGAATCATTCAAATTATAAACTCTTCAATTTTGCTTTACCAAGGAGATTAATTGATAACAACTTTTGTTTGTGAGATTTGAGCAATGATTTTACTATCAAAAAGTATGAGATTGATACGTCATTGTATCTTGTTTTTCAGAGTCAGTTTTCTAATACTCAACAAGGAATGGGGCAATGCCAAAATGAAGATTGAAGGAATCTAGGTTGCATGCATATGCAGCCTTAGGATATGCTATAGTCTATAGATCTACTTAATAAACTTTCATATTCTCAATGATATATACATTTTTGTATTGGGCCCCATGTCCAGTACCATGGGAAGGAAAGCCAACAAAGAATGAAACGACAAGAATAGCACCTTAGGATGCAGATTGGTGGCATCTCTAATATCAGATTATTACAAGCCTAAAAAGACCACATTCTAAATCTGAGGCAGCATCACTCCTTTCATTTTACTTCGTTGTTTGCAAGTAAGCTCTACATACACATCCCTAGGCACTGACCATAAGCATCAATGGCATAGAGTCGGGCTCATAACAACAGGAACATATAGCACTGTGACATATCAACAAATCAGAAGTTACTCGGCATAACAAATTAACGTTATCAAATGTATATTTGGATCCTATCGCTAATAATAAAAAAATTTTCAATGCAATTCAGACAGGTAAAGACACATTGGTCAATGATAATGGATTGATCCAAAAATTCGGAAATCAAAGAGATTTTGCATCATATAGACATATTCGCAAGATTATCATCCATGCTCTTTCTCTTTATTCCACCAAAATTTTGAAAAACTGGATCTCCAGTTTTGGTGCTGACAAAATCCGGAAAAATGGCACCCATGTAAGTGTTTTACTATTAACACTACTTTTATTTGATGTGTTTAGGTCATCTGAAATAGTGAAATAAATAAATCTTTCAATAAGAAAGTACAGAATCCTCCACAACTTTGAGTGCATTTTGTTCTTTACATATTTTCAACCTTAAATGTAAATCAAAATCTAATAAAGAATGTAGCTAGATTTCGACCTAAAGTCTTTTTTTTTTTTAATCACATTCAATTACAACAGATTTTCACTATTTTTTTTTCTTCATATTAACAGCTCATAACAGATCCTCGTCTTTTCAAAGTTATTCTTCTATACTATTGCTACAATTTTCATAATCTTGCAAAATCAAGACTAAATATACAGAAGCTCGTTCCAAATGAATTCTTTGAAAAAATGCTTGCTCTTTTGTTTAATGCAAACAAAATGTACAAAAAATTTTAAATCATGTATGTCAAAAGCGAGTTTTGACACTTGTCCCACTGGGCTTACACATATCTCGATAACTCACGGGTTTTGTTGGCTATAACATGGCTCATGACATCAATTGCAATCTCCCGGTCCAAGATCTTCACAAGTTGCTCTCCAAAGGTAGAATTGTTACTTTTGGTCATATTGAAGTCTACCATAGCTTGACCAACAGCTGAAGAGACAGCATCGTCTACTTCCTCATTTACCTGGAACCAGATTTGGTTGTTTAAAATCAGGGTGATGTCAAAACACACAATGAAGAAAGTAAAAACTAATCTTTACTGTACATCTAAATAAACTTTATATTTATAACGACAAATTTTATTAGTATCCCAAAAATACAATGGATCCTTATTTACTATTGTTCTTTACACCAGCCAATTTGACTTCTCTGCACAATGAATCTGTCCATAGCACTTTCAGGCAAGACAACTGTATCTGTATGTTTATATACTATAAATTATAGTTATATTAATTTCAGAATAATTGCAGTTTTTTTTTTGCTTGGGCCTACTTCAATCAGTATTATCTGAAAAGTTATAGTTTACTTCAATTACAGAATGATTGCCAAAGCCCATCTACACCAGTATTATCAATCGGCCTATAGTTACTTCAATTGTAGAACAATTACCGGGCCACAAAGGTAAATCTAAATCATATTATGTGTGGGTCTTTCTGCACACACACACAAAGATCACATCTCAGGCTTTCAGGCTCCTCTCAGGTGAGAGCGTCGGTGGCGGGTTAAAAATCTACTTATTATCAACAGATTTTTAGTTAAAGCCATACAGAAAGAGTGCCCTTCAGCATCAATATTATGTGAAAGTGTATACAGCTCTTGCGTTAAGTGTTTTTAGGTCAATCTTATTCTTTGAAAAAATGCTTATTATCAACAGATTTTTAGTTAAAGCCATACAGAAAGAGTGCCCTTCAGCATCAATATTATGTGAAAGTGTATACAGCTCTTGCGTTAAGTGTTTTTAGGTCAATCTTACTCATTATTGTCTAAAATAAAGGTTTATACTTTAATAGAATGATTGCCAGACGCCATTTAAAATCAATATGGTTGCAATATTTTATTGATATAGCATTTACAGAATGGTTGCCAAGGCCCATCTTATGCCAAGCGGACAGGTGATCTAAGGATGGCTGTAGCAACTCAGTGATGTGTTTCCTAAAGCCTTCCACATAGCCGCCCCCAAGTGTCTGTTCTCCATTAGCTTGATCGATAGCCTGTCCCACCAAAGTGCCGGCATGGCTATGTATAACCTGCCAGATAGATGGGGTGTCAGGATCTAAGGCTTTATGCGTATTCATATAGGTGAGGCCTCTCTGAATTTCATCCAAGTCTGACTGAGCTGTTTTTGCTTCAGGGCTTAAAGCCATGTTGATGTGTTTACGCTTGCAGAATACACTGTAGAAAGAAACATCAACATTGCATATAAAGGTTTCAAACTATTTTGGAGCAAATGTGAACAGGTATGATTTTCATTTGCCATATACAGACAACTAAACTGAAGATATTACAAAATCAAACATAGCAAAACCACTTGAATACTGAGTTAAACTTATTGCCCAGAATTAAGATGTTTGACCTTTTTCATGCGCAATTTTTCCTAGCGTTTTTAATATATTCTTTTTTGTCTTTAGATTCACAAAAAAAAAGGGAGCGAACAGTATTAGCATCCAATGGTCTAAGTCATTGGCCCTGGCTTAGAACAGTGTGAAAACCACAAATTGACAGAATTAAGACACTACGCTTAAGCCAAATAATAAAAATTTGATCCTATTTTGGGGTGTCTTTTTTTTTAGGACTAATAAGCCTCATAGTAGTCAAGTGGTTAAACTAATATTTGAGAGTATGCCTCTTAAATTTATCCTGTATTCTAATGCGTCAATATTCTGCTTTCAAGACAAGCACACTCTTTTTATTCCATACTTTTAAAATGTCTTAGTCAAGTAAAGAATGACAAAGTCAAAATTTCTAGAGTTGAGGATATTTTTTTGCTTTAGGTTTCCTAAAGGTCAATATAAATAAGACCAGCGCAAGATTACTTTTATGCACATTTTTTCATTACGCGTATATTTGCAAAGTCATAACTGAATCAGGGCTCACAAACTTTAACTTAAACTGAGGCACATTATGATCCAAAAAGAATAACTAGATTTTCGCTTTTTTCCCCTTTGTTTAAAAGTAATGGCCGGTTGTTCTTTTTTTTAATTTAATTGTTTTTCTGATAATTTTTGTCTTAAATTTTAAAATTATCTACTTGATAACAATTTGTTCCAATTCACTATAAATATTATGGGATATCAACATAAAAAGCTTGTAAACTTCAAATCAAACTGCAACATTCTTATGGGAGATGTAATTATTTGTTTTGTATGATGTATTCAAGAGGGAAAGATTTCCAAAAACGCACACGTATTGCATGAATTAGTTACAAAAGTGATTGTAATACTAGTACTAGTATAAATTTACCAAATCAGTGTTATAAATACTAAATTATATTAAATCATGTGAAATGAGGGCACATTTTTTTTTCATTACTTGTCTTACCATAAAAGCTATTGCTGAATTGGTGCTTGAGTGCTTAAATCAGTCAAAAGTAGAACTGAAGGGGGTCATTTTTAGTAATTTTTTTTCTGGAAAAAATTGTTGAAAGATATCTACTATTTCAAGGAATTTATTTAAGATTAATAATGCTTCAGTTAATTTTAAAATTTTCTACAATCGACTGAAATTGCCTTCACCTTGTCAAGAAATGGAATATATCACTTTGCCTGCATTAGGAAATATAGGGCAAGTCTTCATTTCTTTTTTTTTTTTTAATGCACACAAGAGAGGAAATCTCGATTGATGCTACAGTGTTACCGATTGTCTAAATCATAACACAGCCATAATCATAATGTGGAACTGAGGCACATTTCCTTTAGATCATTTGTTTTTTTCAAAGTTGAAACGATAATATATCTTTATATATTGAATTTAATCATTTTTGACTCCTTTGGTAGTCATAATTTTTTAATACTTTGTTGTTTAATTATGTTCACTTGACTGAAATTGTTGCTTCCATTTCTTCATTAGCGGCAGTATAAATTGAATTACAAGAACCTAAGATAAACACAAATAGATTTTTGGAGAATGGAATTTTTGTTTTGCATGATAATGTTTGGGTTTCATATTTAATGGATTATGGTAGAGATCTAAACTAGACCTCTATTCATTATTCAATGATGTAATCCAATAAAATTCAAAGCCCAAAAGTACACAAATAAAACATTGTATTGAAAAGTTAAACGAAAAAATTAAATTCATTCATAGCCAACACACAACCAATGGCATTGTCTAAGCATCAACTGATTTTGTGACTTAGTACACTTTAAGACATTTCACTTAATCTGCTGAGCCATGTTCAAAACCTCCTCCAGAACGGAGTCACCGATAAAGCTACATTAGAGACAAAAAAGAAAGTCTTGATTTACACTCTAGATCTAAATAAATCTAGGGAAGTAAATAAAATTATCTATGAAAACGTTAAAAATTGTTTTCTTATTTTTATTTTATTTGCACGCCATCGCCAAAGATACATTAAGAAAAAATTAAACCAACAGTGGTAAACAAAAAAATAAGTACCGCATGGAAACCAATAAGGATAATGAAAAAAAATATGTATGATCTGTTTTATTAGGCGGTGAGTGTTGCACATCAAACAAGGAAGCAGAAAGAAAACTAGAAGCAGTAAAGATGTGATTTGTTTCAGTTTCTTTTTTGTGCTTTTAAACACCACTCTTGAAATTATTCTTTGTTAAATTCCAGTTGATTTTAATTCAAGATATTGATTTGCAACAATTTACCAGCCAGTTTATCAACTTTGTAGTCATAGCAACAAGTTTCTGCAACCATGATCTTTATGAAATCATTTGTAATTTGGTTCCAAACATGCGTGCATTGCAGTTTTGATGTGGTTTGTGCTCTATTGTAAATGATGTCACAGAGAAAATGATTCAAAGAGAATATTGTTTGTTCTGGTTCCACTTTTGTGTGTGAAATACAAGTCTGTGATGAAAATAAGAAACCAGTTATTTGACACGTGCTGGGGTGCGGTGTGATTTGTTTAGTCTCTTTGAGAAAGAATGTTACATCTTTAGATTGATTAATTAAGCAGTTTAATTAGGTCTAGATTTTTGTTATGGATCCTTGTAATCGAAGTTACATTTAGTTTGTTTAGAGCATTGGTCTTCAATCCAAAGAAATTGCCAAGTCTGACTACTATCCTTGGGTCTAAGTTCTGCACTTTTTAATAATTAAGTCTATTTGTTTTATGTCGTCTTGATTCCTGTCTGGTAGACTATCTTTAAGTTCTGCACTTTTCAAAATTTTAAAGTGTACTTGCTTCATATCTTCTTGATTTCTTTTTTTGTTTTTACTTCTAGTATTATTTTCTTTTTTTTAAATAAAGATTAAGAATGAAGTTTGATTATTTGAATTTCAGAATTTACCCTGTTTGTGTTTGTGTGTTTAACCCTATTTCTGCCCTGTATATAATAGAAAAAGACCAGGGCTTTTTTAGTGAACTGAACTTTTTTTTT
>BLXT01003598.1:118188-130693 GCA_019648995.1 Plakobranchus ocellatus
TTATTATTATTATTATTATTATTGCTGCGCTGTACTCTGGCATCATTTTGCTTGTAAATTTATTGTTGCAGGTCTCTCAAACAGAGACATCTGTGCTCTGTGTAATCAGTCCCTGGGTGACGGCCAGAAAAGAAATATGGTGACACAAAAAGGTTTTGCTGGTCTTCAGAAGGCAAGTCGTACGAGAGGTGAAAACAAGCTTGACTTTTATCCTGGCTTGGTTCTACACACCAAGTGCCGTCATGACTACTGTAATGTATATGTAATTAAGCGAGATTTGAGCACGAAAAGAGAGCAATGGTCACATTCAAAGAAAGCAAATCTTCATTCTTCAACTAAATTTGACTTTGCCAATGACTGCCTACTTTGCGGGAGATCTACAAGAGACCAAAGAAAGAAAGGCGATGTTTCTGTTTATCAAGTCCGCACATCGAGCTGCCAGGCGAACTGGGAACTGTTGAGTTTGCAACGAGGCCCTGGAGACAAGTGGTCTAAAACAGTGAAAGGGCGCATTGAATAAACCCAAGATTTGCATACCGCTGGCGCAGGCTATCATCAGCAATGCAATATAAATTTCAGAACTGGGAGAAACATTCCATTGGCATTTCAAGCACATGGCTCAGAAGGAAAAAAACAAGAAAGGACGGCCTGAAGACGAGGATCGACAAACAGCCTTTTCCGAAGTAATCTCTTTCCTGAAAGAGAATGACAACGAGCAGCTAACCGTTGGTGACTTTGCCAGAAAATGCGAGAGTATCTGGGAGGGGAAGAGCCTTACTCTAAAGAGTACATGAAGAAGAAGTTAATGAAAACTTTGGATAGTGACATAGTCATCACAAACATTCAGGGCAAAGATAGTGTTGTCACAATCCGTATGACAGCTGAAAAGATATTAGACCAATTTTGGAAACAACAAAAAGAAAGTGAAACCTCTACAGAAAATTTAGGATCATCCACACCGCCGCAAAACTAATCTTAGCCGCCGTAAGGGATATACAATACTATCAACCAAAGATACAACTCATCTCCGGCGTTCATGTAGAGTGGTTGGACCCACCATCAGATTTAGATCTAATCCAGAAACGGTTTGCAGTGCCAGGAAAGAACATTTCCTAGCCAACCCCAACACTAAGCAAGCGTTTGTGCAGTATTTGGGTGACGTGCTAGAGAAAGACGGATGTCAAGCTCTGCATGCACAAGGGGATGCAGATACCCTCATCGCCAGGACTGCGGTTTCATGTGCAATTGCAATTAACAAAACTACAGTCGTCATCGGGGAAGACACTGATCTGTTTGTGCTGCTGCTACACCATGCAGATCTACGCAGCAGGTCACTGCTTCTGAAATCCAGATCGAAGACTAAAAAGCACAAGCAAATAGACATACTGTCAATGAAAATCCGTCTTATCTGCCATCTCCTCCCATTTATTCATGCCATAAATGGATGTGACATGACTTCGAGGCTGTTTGGAGTGGCCAAAGGATTGCCTTTGAAGAAAATCAAAACTGATGCAGATTTCAAAACAGCTGCGGAGACTTTCTGCACTAAAGGAAAAAAGTACAGCAGACATCATTGCATCAGGGGAGAAAGCACTGATTTCTCTCTACGGAGGACGAGCGGACGACACACTGGACATGCTGCGTTACAAGCGTTTCGGGAGAAGGTGACATCCAGCATCACAACCGTCCAAGTACGTTTCCTGCCTCCAACATCAGCAGCGGCGAAGTACCACAGTCTGCGTGTGTATCTACAAGTGCAGGTAATTTTTATTTTTTATATTCTTCCCTTTCTCTCTCCTCGTCTTTATTTATACTACCCTTCCCCCTTCTCTATATTCCTCTCTCTTGTGCGTATGTATGTGTGTGCGTGTGTGTGCATTCTAGTTGTATGTGTGTGTGCGTGTGCGTGCATGTATAGTTGCATGTGTGTGTGTGTGTGTATGTGTGTGCCTGTGTATGTGTGTAGAAGTTGACTGATTGTTTTATTTGTTTTCTAGGACTGGATTGACACAACTTTCGATCTGCAGCCTGAGGTGTGGGGATGGCAGTTATCTTCTGGCAGACTGGATCCATGTACAACGGATCTTCCACCTGCTCCCGAGCTTCTGTTGAAAATGATCCGGTGCAACTGCAAGTCAGACTGTCGGTCAAAGCGTTGCACGTGCAGAAAACATGGACTTGAGTGTTCCCTAGCATGTGGACAATGTAAAGGAATCGGCTGCTCCCGAGGAATGTACTCTCCCTCCCCTGAGCCTCTTGCTGACTGTGACGATTAGATGGCAAATATTTCGCATGGAATGGACAATTTTATAGTTATTTTCATGAATTTAGATGCATCTCATCAAGACCTCTCAAACGAGGTGCTACATGATGGTGTTGTGATGCGTTTTAGATTTTTCCATAATTAGTTGTCTGTGATGAAGTCATTTTGCTGAATTTGACCACCTTCCGACATTACTATCCTTCTACTTTTTTTAGGTGTTGTTTTACAGTTGATACTCAAACTATTGAGCATAAAATCAAAACTTTTGCAATTAAATTGAAGTTCCGGGTTTTTATGACATTTATGAACTCCTCTAATACGTGATCGCAGATATGTGGTTAGCTGGTGGAGTCTGTTTTTCAATATATCTGGAGTTTAGAAGGTCCTAATATGTGTAAATGCGTTAGGTGTGTTGGAGGTGACATGATGTAGTTCAAGTTGTCTGTAGGTTTTGTGCAAACATTTTTTCTGCAGTATGTTATTCTATAGAGAGACCATGGCGTTTTAGAAAACGATTCTACTGAATTTGATGGTGGGGTGAAGTCTTTGCATGTTTGATGAATGTTTGTACATGTATTTTGATCGGCCGGAGGTCCAGATGAGGGGAATTTTTCGATGCACTTAAACCAAATGGGAGGTTTAAATGGAGATATACTCAGCAGTCGCTCCTCTATGGCTGCCATGAAGAGATTTGAATAAGAGCCATGCAGGGTCCCATAGCTGCTGCGTTTTTATTTGTACTTAAAAGTGTTATCATTGAAGACTAAGTAGTTTCGCCTGAGGATGTGATGCTCAAGGTAGATCGTGCCCCTTTTCTTAGCATCCTCTATTTATAAGTGGCACGCCTCGACGTCTACCCTGTGTAGGATATTAGTGAGCAAGGCTGTACTATTCACTGTGTACAATAGGGCATCCTGGAAAAAAAGTCTATTTTATTGATGCCTTTGTATTTTCGTGGAGTTTGTCTTCTTTTAAGATATTAGGAATGATATAGAACCTTCCTGGTTTAAGGTGGGTTATGAGGAGGGTTTTGGCATATTCTGAGTTATCTAAGGTTTGACTGGTGTTTTTGTTGTTTTTTTTACTGGTTGGGTCTAGCTTGATAGCTATGGGTTTGGTATTTTCAAATTTTGAGCTGACCGAAAGTATTAATTTCAGTTTACTTTAGAATACGCAACAAATGGGAATATCAAAAAAAAAAAATAATAATTATATATATATATATATATATATATATACACATATATATACATATATATATATATATATATATATATATATAGAGAGAGAGAGAGAGAGAGAGAGAGAGAGAGAGAGAGAGCTGTCACGGGGAAAAGAACATTGATGATTCACGCTTATTTTCAACAGGTCTAATTTAATAAGATTATTCCGAAGCTTAAAATGAAAATATAACCCCTTAAAAAGTCACCATCATTGAACGAGAGAAAAGATCGAAAATGGTACTGAATAATACCGATTCCCATCGATAGTAATGAATTTTATCGATCCCATTAAAATATGTGCTGTAAATCGTGTGCACATAGATTTAAATGAACGCGTTTTTCTTTTAAATCCAAACTCAGTAAAAGGAAGTATCAATATGCTCTTAGAACAGTGCATTAATTTAGTTTCCATAAACCATCTGTCTGTTGGGCCTGGTACATCCTAGGAAGAGAACATCACTCTCAATCTGAACATCTACAGCATTGTGAAGTAAAGTGTGAATATCTCACAGACCAAGAGCTTTCCAGGTGGTGACATTGGACTGAGCTGATACTTTGGTGGTTTTCGGAAAAAGAAAAGTTATGGAAACATAAGATCCATTTTATAATTATTTCTAAAAAATTGAGTCAACATCGTTTTTAACCTAACTGGAACCTTTAACTTACCACCACTGACTACCGTGACATTAGCTACGAGAATGATTCTTCACAATCAACGATGTTGGCTTGTCGCCATATTTTTTAACGTCTTCTTAGGGAAGGTAATGAGGCACAATCAGAGGCCAGCTTCTTTTGATAGGGGTAATAATTATAAGCTGACTTTTTGACGAAAACATGAGTGAACTTGTAACTGAAAATGAACAAGAGCATTGCCTCATTTTGCTTAAGGGCATGTGCTATCAAATAGAAAGAAAATTGTTATTCCTTTATTTTTTATGTTTTGGCGTCATTGGTGTATGTGTTTGGGCAAATCAGACAATGGTCGGTGAAAAAATTTTTTTCTTTATAAATTGATAAATTACGTAATATATATGACGGCCATGTTCAATTTTTTAATCTACACAGTTTTTGCGTAAAACATTTTTATTTTTCTACCAATGTGCCTGAAAGTGTGCATGAAGCATCTAAGAAGCCACATAAACATTCTTATAGCAGGATTTTTTTATTCATAAGTTTTTCTTCTTACAGTGTATAAACAAAATTTAGCAAGATGACATCTTTCAAATTTCTCACAATTTTCCACACTTGAACAATGATAACTCCAAAATGAAAAATGCTACAGCTAAATTACTCTATACGTCAGTTTTATGGGTATAACTGTGTTTTATGTGAAAATTTCGGGTCATTTGAATAGAAAACAAAAATTTTTTATAGATTTTAGTGCAAAAAAGTCAATTTTGAGAAAATAGACAATAAAGATTTTTTATAAACAGGAAAAACATAGTACTCGCCTCTCCAAAAACGCAAATTATGACCTGAAATAAAATGTTTTCATTACCAATTCCGCCTTTTACTGTAGAAAAATGGTTGAGGAAGCCAAATATGCCGATTCCTAAAATTCGACCAAAAAATCGCCCTAACATGAAAATTTGACCATACATGCTCAGAGACCTTTAGGAACAATGTACTTGAAAACTTCTTTGGGCTGTATAGGGAATGAGATTATAGAAAAACAGCATTATCCCTCTGGTGATCTTCGCCAAACTTTCAACTCTACTTTCTCTCTCTCTCTCTCTCTCTCTCTCTCTCTCTCTCTCTGTCTCTCTCTCTCATTCTTTATATATATATATATATATATATAAAACATTTCGACTAGATGTATATACATATATATATATATATATATATATATATATAAATGCATATGTATATACATCTAGTCGAAATTTTTTATAAGTCCGCAAAGGATAAAAAACCAAATATGTACAATTAAAAGATTATCTCTAGACAAGGGATGGTTTCCGAGAAAAAATTGATATTAAAACTAGTAATATAAAATTTTTAAATGGTATTTTTTCTAACTAAGAAAGAACTAGTGTCATACAAAAACAGAAGTAACTTGAGTGAATTCTCCATCCCATGAAGACCCTCGGAATGCAGTTAAAAGACATGAACAGAAGAGGCGCGGATGCGCTTTACGCCATGAGATCATCTGGACTGGCTTAGTGTCTCACCAGTTATAAACAGGGATGGAGTCGAACAATCAGACCGAAGTAAGCTGGGGAAAATAACACATGGAAGCATTGGCTCTTCTTCACTGGATCATGGATCACTTACATTGAGAAAAGCTGAAAATCACTATGAGTGGACAAAGCTAAGACTTAAATTTTTCAGTAGAACACAGACGCCCAAGCAGACTATGGGATTTTATGAATACGTATACCCACTACACAGTGATTTCAAACTTTTTACCCTCGTAAGGCTAGGAGCGTCGCTGGCGGGCTTTATACTCGAATCCAGAAGAAAAAAAAATCCCAGCAAATTTTCTGGCATGTTATCTAGACATTACGCCACCAATGCCTCAATAGAATATGAAAATGCACTTTTCTTTTTGTATAACACGCAACACTTGATGTAATAAATGTATTCTCAACAGATTTTAATTTTATAATTTACTTTTCTAGTAGATCTATGTTACGATTTTTATCCTGGGTGGACTCTACCAAAAAAAATTATCAATAATTAATGACAATATTTTGACTAACATCATTGTTATATGATTGTCATTGTAATGGTTAAATGACGCCATCATATAATAATGATATCATCATTGTACAGGTTAACTTTGATGAGGAGGCAAAATAATTGTTGATTCTAGAGTAATTTCTCGATTACACTACTTATAACTTTTTGCTTATACTGTGGAGACATTTGAAGTTTTGAATTTGAACAGCTTTGACATTAGTCAAACTCTGAGAGTGTTCTATTTTGAACCGTTACGAAAACATAGGGAGCCCATTTAATAAAGAGTGTAGAGAGTAAACACAACTCAATACTTGATATCCTATAAGTTAGTCATATTTGTTAGCAAAATTTGTATTTTCCGAAAGAATATGATGCATCAGCAAAAGCTTTGTCCATGTTTGTCATGAACATTATAACCGCAAATTTAAATCCGACTTTACCATTTCAGAAATTTGTGAAAATTTATTTATAGTTTTATTGGGAAAAATCAATTCAGTTTGGCATTACGTTCGCCCTACCCATTTGGACATTTAAAACATAGACAAAGAGGTCTATAATTATAAATTGAATAGAGTATTTGGTACAAGTTTTGATTCGTCTAAGATTGTCGTTATTACGGTATAACTTTAAAAACTGTGCAGAGAACTACAGGCACTCAACTGTATTGTTTTAGTACTAATTGGTCTTGAGAGCTCTTGAAAAACTGTTGAAATTGCGATTGTTAACAAGCTGTTGGTGGCATTTGTTAGATGTGTGCAAAGTGAATAGAGTCTGCTACGCTAGGAACTTCAGCCAGAGTCGGAGAAGAGAGAATATTGACCTCCAGCAAAATGTTTCCTGTCGTCCAAAGTATGCGCTGCAAGGAGCATTGTCCAATTGAATGTTAAGAGTGAATGTAAGTAAAGTGGATCACACTCCTAGTCCAAGCATCGGAGAACCAGGGGTAGGATCCTGACTGTTCTTGGCATACGGCATTATGAGGTAGTTTGCTATTTCTTTTCTCGCCACCTTTACTTTCGCCGGGTCTTAAGAGACCTAGCTACCCATTCAGTGCTGGGTGGATACAAAGGAGTAATGAGAATATGACTTGGTCCGGACTGGGATTGGAACCTTGGACCTTTAACTTGGTCGCCGACTGCCCTACCAATTGAATGTTAAGAATGAATGTAAGTAAAGTGGATCCCACTCCTAGTCCAAGCATCGGAGAACCAGGGGTAGGATCCTGACTGTTCTTGGCATACGGCATTATGAGGCAGTTTGCTATTTCTTTTCTCGCCACCTTTACTTTCGCCGGGTCTTAAGAGACTTAGCTACCCATTCAGTGCTGGGTGGATACAAAAGAGCAATGAGAATATGACTTGGTCCGGACTGGGATTGGAACCTTGGACCTTTAACTTGGTCGCCGACTGCCCTACCACAGACGCTACCATTCCTCTTAGGAGTGAATGTAATCTTTACTAACTTCTACAACATCTTTTATAAAGCGCACATAAAACATCTTTTATAAAGCGTATATAAATCAATTAAAAAACTGTGCCTCCTTCTTAAAATCATCATTATCAAAATCATCATCATCATCATCATCATCATTTCGTCGTCGTCGTCGTCATCATCAGCATCATCATCACCATCATCATCATCATCACTATTATTATCATCGTCACTATGATCATAACGATGTTGATAATCGAGGATGATTATCATCGTCATCATTATTGTCAGTATCGCCATATCATCATTAGTTAGTGACAAAAATTTTCACTATCATCATAATTTCAATCGTTATTTATAATGAATTATAGATTCATTTTTAGACATATTGTGTTGACAATTTTTATAATAAAAAAAGTAGGAAAAAAAAAAACAGAACTAAAAATTAACAGGTAAAGTCCAACTATGGAGTACAGCTTCCTTTATTTTTTTATTTGCTCAATGTTGGAGAGTAATATAGAAAAGAAAAAAAAATATTTTTTTTAATGTAGTTTATACATCATCAAATGTAACCTCTTAGCGGTGGAATAAACAATACTGGAAACACTCGACATTTGACAAGGGTGCTAAAGAATACAACGAAGAAGAAAAAAAATTGGTGTGTGAGTAACGCTTTAAACGATAACAACTTTTTTTTTTCTTCACTTATGCTTTTTTTTTATTTCATTCTACCCAAAAGTCCTTTGAAGGACTTTCGATAATTCGAGCTTGAAAAGTAAAATACGAATATGTTCACAGAAGAATTGACTAAAGTACTCGCATTGTGAAACATGAACAAGATCTCGAAGGTTCGGCTCATGTAGCCATTAAGTTTGAAATCTGATAAAGTTTGGCGAAGCAAAGCCAGGCACAATCCAGGCGTGTTGCACAGCACGAAAATTGCAGAGACAAGAGTTACCGTTTTGATGACTTGGAGCTCGCGAAGTGTTTTGGGCTCTCCGGAGGATGTGATCTTCTTGAAGTTTGCGGAGCGTCGTAAAGTAACGATAAGAATACAGAGACACACATTAATTATAATGAGGGAAGTATAGATAAAAATACTCCTGTAATAGTCTAAGATTCTTTGCCGCATGAAGAAGCTGTCGCATACGCCGAGTGTGATGTACGAGATGTTATTTCGAGCGTTGCTCTGCCAGTCTAGCTGTAAGCAAGAGTACACGTAAGATGAAAACGCAACCTGGATGCTGACTAAGACAATGATGGCCAGTGCTTGCCGTCGAGGTGTGACTATTGCTTTAACATGGAATGGCATGACAACACTGCAGCAGCGAACTACGGCTATAACGGTGGTGCATATGATGGATGCAAAGAAAGGTATTGAACAGATCGCTGATCCGAGTTTAAAGAAGGCCTGAAGACTTAAAGTTGACCTCCAAACACCGAAGCGGTTTACAATCAGGCCGATGCTTAAGATAAACCAAATGCAACCGTAGAGACAATCTGCGATGGAAAGGCCAAGAAAGTTCTGCGTTAGGCTGCCATCGAACCCCATCTTACAAAAGACAACGATGTTGACAATGTTAGAAACCATAGAGCATAACGCTAGGAAAGTGGTTGTGCAGAACTTCAGGACAATGGTCGCGACCCATAAGGTTGCCTCGCTTGTTATGTCCTCTTTCAAAGCATCTCCTGCAAAAGAGTTGTTTCTAAGCATCTTGTATTCTGGTGAACTGTAGACCAAATTGTAGTCTT
Source organism: Plakobranchus ocellatus (assembly GCA_019648995.1). Taxonomy (NCBI): domain Eukaryota; kingdom Metazoa; phylum Mollusca; class Gastropoda; family Plakobranchidae; genus Plakobranchus; species Plakobranchus ocellatus. The sequence goes on from BLXT01003598.1 coordinate 127,543, forward strand.
CCAAAAATCTTGGATATATTTCAGTTCGTTGTAGAATTGAAAAACCGCAATGAAGCTTTCCATGGACATTTTTCATGTATTTTATATCCTTTAGAAAGATAACGTGAGAGTTTAATCTTCTGAAAAGAAAAGCTATCATCTGAAATTGCTGAATCTTTCTTAGCACATTTCAATTGCTCACCAGTGGAGAAACGGTAATTTAGCGGCACTGTATAATTCTCTATAGATCATGTTCGCTATACTTTAACATGACTATCTTCTAGAACAACAACAAAAAATACTGTCAAATTGGTTGAATGGAAAAGAAAATAGCCACGTCCAAATTATGCCTACCTTAGCGATAATGAAATACTCCCTACTTTTAAGTTCTCCATTTCAGTAATTATGCTAATTTACATGTTTTGCAAAAGAGTTTCGCAGCTGGATACCCTTGAGCCTCACTTACGCCTATCATTTCTTCAAGATATTTTATATAACCGTTTGCGAATCATAGATGGTTTTACAAAAGTACACATAATGTACCATTGAATGCTATTTGGCCACCAGCAGTTATCACTTTTACCCAAGCAATTACCGGGAGAGTGCGAAAAAAACTTGAAAGAATTAATATCAGAGGATAGATTAAAGAAATGGTATTTCTCAAAACTTTAAGAATAAATGTTCCAGCTGCTTTCAATGAATATGAAAGAAAAAATTCATTTGCAGTCAGAAATGCGTTATTATTTACTGTTGTGTTTATTTTGTGGTATTGTTGTTGCATGATAGGGCTTTTCTATTGGAGAAAGCATGTCGCGACATCGCAAACTTGGCAGGAAGGACTCTAGGGCAACAGTAAAAGCATTCAAACTTTACTTTTGGCTGATTTGCACAAAATTAATAGAAAATGAAAAAATAATAATGGAGGGTAAGATAATACTTTAAGTTGTTTTTTTTTTTTTTTTTAGTTTTACATCTTTTACGACTGATACTGACAAAGAAATTTACATAAAAATTATCAGCCGACAAAAGTCTACTTCTTAGAAGAAAAATATACCTAGATCATTTATAGCGGTGAATAACTTCTTATTATTTTTCTTCTTATTCGTGCATACTAAGCTTAAACAATATCTTGCCATTACCACACCACAGATTCAAAGCCTCATATTTCTAAACAATTACAATAAATTTTTTACAACTTCAGCCCAAATAGCAAAGTATTAGTGAAAAAATGTAAAAACAAGAAAAACCTTTTTTTAGAAAATCTACAAAACGCAATATTAATAAAAAGTTTATGGAACATGTTGTGTTTAAAATTCTTTATAGTAAAAATTTTATATAGATACCTTGAAAAAAATTCTTTTTTGGGGAGGAAGCAGTTGGGGTAAAGTAAATAGTGATGTTAGAGAGAATAATAGCAAAAAATTTGTCATGAAGGGTGCAGCTCCCCCAAACCTCCTCCCACACGCTTCTTAATCCATTTGTACCAACTACACCCTAGTAAGCTGTACTTTTCAACTCGCCTCGACAGAGCGAAATTACTTTAGAAAAGGATTTTCTTCATTATATATCTACAAAGGGAAATTGTGTGCACTTAGCCAAAGTGATTTAAATGATCTCCTTTGTTTTGCACATATGAGTTGTCAGCCATTTTTCCCAATGCATTAAAAATGTGGTTTATTTTGTGAGATTTGAAGGAAAAAAAAATTTTTTTTTGTATGTTCATGAGATATTAGCTTCATGGTGATGAATAAGATACAAAATTTAAGTGAAATCTGTGACTTTCCTTGTAACTATAGAGCTAAAGAAATTCACCCGAGTATGGTGCCGATTGAATGAAGGGGATGTTGTAAACTATGTTGTCCTGCGACTTTTTCGAGGAGAGTGAATAACATGAAAATATTCATAAAAATTCTTTGTAAAACTGTATATTTCTTTTCATACAATGATTTCATAACTCAATTGGATTTTAAATTTTTTTTCTTTAATTTCAGGCAATGCCAGGTCATTTGAGAGCAGTTTTAGACTATATTTTCAAAGCTTTCAATTTTCAAAGATTTTATAGAGATCGGACAAAGTGCGTGGCGCTTGAGTACTCTAAACACTCTACGAATAGCCCTACAATCTATGCTATTATTATCTTACATTATATCTTGTTTGTTGTTTTTTGTTGGTTGTTTTTTTTTTTTTAGTTTTTGTTTTTTGTTTTTTTGCCACATACTCTTTGTTAAAGGTAGGACATTATGTCCGCAGTTAAGCTGTTGTAAAAGCTGATTCTCACGAAGATAACTTTTTTCTTCAATCTCATCGGTCACGAGGTTCTTGCCATGCTCGAGGATGGATATTTTGAAAGTACTCCCTTTTATTCAGCTCTACGAGTTAGTAATTCTGACAGGGACAATGCAAACAAAGAAGGCAGTACAGTTGATAATCTATTTGCAAACCAGCTAAATGCAGAGGCTGAGCTTATAGTTCATCTGGATGCTGGCCAATATGACTGCCTCAATGATAATGCTGATAGCATTGTCCAACAGGCGAAGTATTCCCACAGAGGGCAAAATGACCACCGGCTCTTAAGACCGATCGGCAATGGCGAGTTCAGGACATTTAAAGCAACATAATAGAATTAACCCAAGATGAACCATACCATTGAAATTGTTCAGCCAAGGCCTAACTCCCTCTGAGATTTTAATAATGAGATGGATTGAGTTCATCATTCAAATGGTAGAAACATGTGCCAAGCAAAATGGTGACAATGCTTGGGCCATTACTAAAGATGAAATGAAACTTAATAAGATTACCAATTTTTGTTTGTTGCTTACCTATGTATGCAAGAGTTTAGCGAGAGTAAACGAGTACGATGAGGAAAACGACGATGGTGATGATAATTATGATTTATATCATCATCATCATCATCATCATCATCATCATCATCATCATCGTCGTCGTCGTCGTCGTCTTCGTCGATGTCGTCGTCGTCGTCGTGGTCTCCATCATCATTTTAGTAGTAGTAGCAGTAGTAGCAGTAGTAGCAGTAGTAGTAGTAGTAGTAGTAGTAGTAGTAGTAGTAGTAGTAGTAGTAGTAGTAGTAGGTAGTAGTAGTAGTAGTAGTAGTAGTGGTAGTAGTAGTAGGAGTAGTAGTAGAAGTAGTATCATTATTATTATTATTATTATT
>BLXT01003598.1:141072-151472 GCA_019648995.1 Plakobranchus ocellatus
ATAATGATTTAAAATTTTGAACTGTTAGGGTATTACGCTTAAATTTTGGTGGAGCGAAAGTTAGTCCAAGAAGACAATATAATCATCTGTTATTGTGGGTAATAACATGGGATGGGTATAATTAGAAAGTCTCGGTGGAAAATGTCAAAAGCAAATTTCTTTTTTTCTTTTTTTTTTTTTTTTTTTGTATTAAAAAATTACATTCGGGCAAACACGGAAATTTAAAGTACAGACTTATGCCTAAAGATAATCAGACGTGATGAAGACAAATAGAAGAAAAAAAAGCATAAAAAAGTGAATGAAATACTATTTCAAAACAATACTACATCAAAATTGTCATAAATTTTCTTTATTTCCCAATTTTCCATTCTCATTTCAAATGATTTTTTTCTCTTTCTTCTGTGGTTCTTGGGGAGTTTTCTGTTTGTTCGGGGTTGTTTTTGTTTTGCTTTGTTTTTCTTTTTGTTTGTTTTTTTTTTCTTCCTTTCCTTTTGCCTTGTTCAGTATCTCCCTTGTCTTTATTTCCTTTCCTTGTTACAATTATGCATTGTGTCATGAAAATGAGTGACTGATGTTTTTATTTCTTTATTATTTACTCCGCTTTTCTTTTTCTCGCTCATTCCTTACCCTTCTTTAGGAGTTTCTTTTTATTGTTACTTCAATGGTTATTTTTCATTATTTATTTCATAAGTATTTTTTCGAGAATTACGATGTTGGATAATATTATCATTACTTCATTTGTATTACTATCATAAGAAGAAGTAGTGATAGTAGTAGAAGCAGGAGCAGCAGCAGCAGCACCAGCAGCATTAATAGCAGCAGTAGTAACAGCAGCAGCAATAGTAGAAACAGTAGCATCTGACAGTAGAATCAGTAACATTACGTTGAAGCACATTGACCTCTAAACCTGCTTGCAAATATGGCAACTGCGACCATAAAATCAGTTTATTTTAAGCTGAAAGAAACCCTTTGACCTTGTACAGACACTTTAACCTAAGGTCTTGCTTAGAACTGATTCCTTAAAACGATCCACCTTTCAGTACATTTTCGTAGAAATATCCTGATTCATATTGAAAGTCATAATTAAGATACTTATTGAATAAACCACAAGTTAAAAACCAATTGTTACTGCGTCTCAGTCTGTTAGCCAATCTCGACCAGTTGTGTTGTCTCAGGAAAGACTGAAATCAGGGACGTATTACGGATCTTATTCTACTCTTATGACAGCCTTCTATATGATTAACTATTTGTCTTTGGAGAAGCAAAAAGAGAGTTGAGTAGGTCAGAATTGGAAAGGAACAGGACAGAGATTATTAAGGATTCTCTCTTCTCCCTTTTGTAGTCACATATAGGTATGAATCACATTTTTCAGACAACCTTCAAGAAGATAAAATTTAAGACGTGAGTTTTGTTTTTGTATACAGCCAGTTCACAACAAGGTGATCCCAGGCTTTCAGGCCCTTTCGTCAGGTCAGGGGCTCAAATCTTCGACAGAAAATCTGCGGGCGGATTCGCTATCCACTGTGCCACCGACGCCCCCTTTCGGAAATGGGAGGGGGAATTTCTCTGATCTGCAGCATTGCAAGCCCTAGATAAAGACGAAAACATCTCTTCTTGTAATGCATATATATGAGTGAGAGGAACACAAATCTTAGCCAATAAATATACACACTCTCTACAGGTATAACTGATAAGTCAGCTTCATGAGCAGATTCACACAGTTTTGCACCAAAAGTAGGATTTTAGACAAGCAAAATGTCAAATCGTAATAAAGAGGAATAGCATTTTAAAACATGCCATTGATAATTGACTTAAAAAAATAGACCAAAAACTTTAACGACGTATTTGGCTTGTACATGTTTATCACATTTGATTATAAACATGAAATGCCACAAAGAGACACTTCGTAATTTGCACTCTGTACATATAACAATATTTTTTTCCTTTGCTCCCTGAACAGATCAAAAACATGAATCTGCAAGCAGATAAAATAGCCCGAGAGGCAGCGATGAAATTCATCTAAAATTATCAATGAGTTTGAGCAATAAGTGCATACAGAAATATTTAAAGAGGGCAAATTGAACCTAAACTTTTACCCTTCCTTGGCTCACAATAAAATCACGCTGAAGGTTTTGTAAAACAAATAGAGAGTGAGAGAAAAGTGAGAGTAAAAGTAAAAAGGGGAGAGCTAGAACAAGGAAATGTTTAGACATTTCTCTATTTTAATTGTGTTAACAATATACAGTTTATCCACCTGGCAAACCGAATGAATATTTTTTTTTATTTACTTCATCTATCATAGAGGCCACATCAATTAATAAATCTATTCAACTGAAAGGAGATTTATTCACCATTAAATTGCACGTAGCATTAAAATAACTTTGTTGTAGAGCAAGGTGAAAGGTGGGCACGATATGCTGCTATGAACTTTTTGCAGCCTCTGTGATGAACAGCCAATTTTTAACTCTACATAGGTATCATAATGTCGCTAGAAATGCGATTGGTAAATCTAAATTTTTGTTCTTACCAAGTTTTTAGTTTGCTATTACATAGTACTGTCCTTTGTTTTCATAATTTATGAAAGCCGTCACATGCTCCAAAATAGTTTTATGATTAAAACAATTTGAGCAGGTTTCAGATAATATATCCAAGCTTATCAAGGATTATACACAGCATTCTGTAATCAAATAATCATTAAAAAATCTTCTTAAGGCACAGATATATCCTCTTGGTAAAAGGAAAAACTGACTGTTGTTGTTGTTGTTGTTGTTGTTGTTGTTGTTGTTGTTGTTGCTGTTGTTGTTGTTGTTGTTGTTGTTGTTGTTGTTGTTGTTGTTGTTGTTGTTGTTGTTGTTGTTGTTGTTGTTGTTATTGTGATCCGTTTCTTGCTGTTAGGTTCTTCAATAAAATTCCATCCAAAGTTATCTAAATTTCTAGCAATGAAATTTGATTATTTAAAAAAGCCTGGAGAATTTATCTGAGGATCCTGTTTGTAGCAATTATGGATTTTTCAATTGTAAGTTTTTTAAAATGAATTTGTTTCGCCGAAAAGAAAAATCGAATTTGTACCAATCAAGATTACTGCATCCTTGATTTACTCATTATTAGCTTTTGGCCTCCACTGAACAGGCGACAACATATTAGTGCATGGAGAACAGCTGAATTCCTGCAATGTGAGAAAAGAAAGCTGATATCATGTCAATTTTTGACATTTGTTTTTACAAAAAATTATGATTGGAAATTGGCACCGTCTAACAAAAGTGCCTTAATGTCCAGTCAGCTGGTACCTTATTTGATGCTGTTTTCCGCATAAAGGACATGATTAATCCAGAAAAGCTACTGTTCTATGTTAATAGATGTATGTTTTAAATTCTAGTTCATTGATGATATTGATCCATGCATAAGTACATGAATCTTTTAAATTCTAATTCTTTCTCGATACTTTTTTTGTTGTAGTAACAATATGTATGTTTTAAATTATAGTTTTTTGTTGATATTGTTCTTTTACAACTAAATATATTTGCTTTAACCTTTTGAACCTTGAGCCCCCAGAGCTTAAAACTCCTCCATCCTGGCCTCCCCACCATTATTTTTATGATCTCAGTAAATGGTATATAATTGCCTATATCTTTGTAGCGAAAGCTAGTTAGCGAAATAAACTGCATTTGTTGTTTCAGCAGGAATGTTTGGATCACAACCTGAATCATCAAATATTGACTGGTTTGGCTGAAATTGTTTATCCCACCTTCCATCTTCAATACTTGCGTCCCCAGACGCATGAGGGACACGCCCACCTTGAGCTTTTTCTAGATCTCTAGGTCTAGGCCTATCTAGATCTAGATCTACATTATAATCCGAGTCTAGCGATTCATCATCGGAAATAGATTTTAAGTCATTATCAGGGTAGTCCTCATCATTCACAGTCTTATTCAGAAAAATCTTCGAGTACATCCATGACTTCGTTAGCTGTAAACAATGTCTTCTATCTACGTTTTGACCCAGATGGCCCTCACTTTCCATGATAAAATGTCCACGTTTTACTCAAAGAAACACTCACATGAAATCCATGCCCGTTGATATGCAACTATTTTGAATTTTAAAAAAGGTGAAAATGCTAGGGTGTCTCCTGATTGGCTATAATTCTAAATAAACTGAGAGGAGTTCATGCTCACTGGTAAACCGGTGGCTAGGCATGGACGCTATTTTGTTTGCCCCCCGGTATACCGGTGGACAGGGCTCAAAATTGCTCTTTGTTTATACAGTTCAGTTCATAAATAAATATGTTATGTTTTAAATTCATGCTCTTTTAATCAGGAAAGTTACTAATAGTAATAATCCTACTTAGAATCTTCTCACCAGACATTAGAATAAATTCACAAGAAATGCTCTTTTTTTCCCTTTTCTTTAAAAGTTTAATCTAGAAGAATTTCAAAAGTCTAGATTTATTTTTTTTAAAAAGAACAATCGGTATTAAAAGGTAAGTAGTGTTCATCACTGATGTATATCTTTATGTTTACGTTGAATCTCATTCATATTGTGTCATTTATGCAGGACTTAATTTGGGACATAATTTGAATTCATCTTGAAATTGTTCCATGGATTTCTTAATGTTTTCTTTCATTTTAGTCAGACATTTGAACAAGTTTAGCCGGACTTGTGGACACACACTTGTTAGGCTTATTGTACTATAACAGATAGTCATGATTTGAGTGCAAGCAAAGGCAATGGATGTCTATGATTTATTTGGATGTTTGGAGTACTGAGACAAGAAGGAAAAGACCTTTTTCGCAAAGGATTTAATTTTGAAGATAAAAAAATGTAAACTTTTAATTGTAATCAGCAAATTAAACTAACAAAAACAGGTATAGGCATAATATTGATTCAAGCTTTGGGCCCACCGACATGTCCGAGTGTAAAAGAGGTGTATTTTTTAAGGTGGTAGTTGAGAGTTACATTACAGGATAGGAAGAGTGAAATGAGAAAATGTTGCATGAGGCTTATAAAATGAAATGGCTTATAAAAACGATAAGGAAAAGACTCTTAAATATCAAATGACTTTTTGTGAGAAAAGAGAAGGCAAAAAAGAAGCAGGGGCAGGCAAACAAGAACTTATTCAGAACATGTAGACGGATTGCCAATGAGTTAGGAGTACATTATATTGAGACCATTCTTAATGGATCCACCAGCTTAAAACACTGATTTTTAAAAAAATGCTGTGTGCGTAAAACCGCTAGCATTATATGGTAGGATTGATGAAGCTTTAAGAGTAAAAAATTTTTCCGAGTTTGTTGAAATCAGATGAATTGATGGTGGCATTCTTTTACTATATTGATTTCATTCTTCAACTACCTGTTCATCTTCAACATTTTTAATTTATCATTTGTTTTTAGGAACACATTGTTTATATTGTTTTCTAAATATTCTTAGCATGAGTGTGATAAAAATGAGAAAATATGACAAGTTTATGTGAAAACATGAACACTTTGCTAATGATATTTTTAAAAACCACCAAAGCCTTCAACACTAGATGATTATTTGCCTCTCAGGGACAAGTTTTTGAAAGAGAATCCAGCTTTCTTAGCCGTGTAAAATTCATTTTTTTTTAAATCACTTGTTCTCTTCAAAAGAAACGGGCGAATACTTACTAAAGAATGAACTTAGTGCGCCTGAGGTAAATCCCAGCGATGACGTCTTTAACCTGGTTTTTCACATGATTTAGTCGTCATGGGGCCCGAATGTAAACAATGCCAAATTTCCGTTAGATCTAGACCTATAATCTGTACAGAGTTCGAAATCTTAGAATTCCATCATAGACCCATATTAAACATTCCGAAGCTGCAGAGAGGCTTTTAAAGTTAGTGATTTGGCTTTTTTTCTGAAGTTACATATGGAAGAATGGATTTCAAATTAAAAAAGGCACAAGAACTAAAAATAATCACCTAAAACCCGCCTGGTGAGCTCAGATAGAATATGACGAAATTTATCAAAATGTGCTTTTAATCGATTTTCAATTTACTTTTATAGAATATTGGAAAAAAATGGCAAGTGAGAAAAAAGTGACCGTTTCAAAATTCACAGCGACGAAAATGTGTCGGCCGCAAAAAAAGTGCTGTTACTGGCAGCGTCATCCAATAAATATTCCTGGCTCCTTTACACTCATTTGCACAAATGAATGCCGTTTAATCTCAAATATCTTAAGTCTCGATTGGTCGACAAAAAGTTTTAAAAAAAAAGAAAAAAAGAAAAAAGCAACCTTATGTTTTCGAAAAAAAGGCAAAATTTGAATATTTTCTATCGAAATACCGACAATAAAATTAGCTGGTTTGAAAAAGCATTTACTTTTCTTGTTAATAGAGAAAATTGTTACGAGATAGTCACGTTGTAAATTTAACCGACGAAAGAAAAGAACAATCTTGCCGTTTTCCGGCTATTTCAGTCTCGCCCTGAACCTGTATAGTGTATACATTGGCGATGAACCTTTTGCCCACTCATCACTCATAATGGACACATTGATGAACAAACCTTCACTAATAAATAATTTATGCTTTTTTAATTATTTTTATGTTATGGCAAGACTTATTTGTGTCTAAATGTAACCCAAATGTACTGAGAAACCAGTTGATCTATAGCTGGAATGGCCACCGTTTACACCCAAGCCCCATTTCCCTGTTCATGCAATTGCGTCACATTTCAAGGTCTGACCCAGTAAATATTTCTGAAATCCTGTGGGTTTTCCCCTTGAGTGAATTTGGCTTATTCCAGAATTCTTTTTCTTCTACCAGAGCACTATTAAAATTGGAGTAAATAGCCTTCTCTTATGCTGTATCCCTTGTGCGCTTTTATACAACACGAGAAGGTTCCCCTGATCTATTGAAAAGGTACCAGTGACTCATGAAGAAATTTAAAGATAAAGTTTGAAAAGTTTGCTTTTGCTTCCATTGCACGGATGATTTTGTATTGTTGCTCTCTCAACGAATGAATTTAAACATTAAAATGATAACTTTTATGGGTTTAAGGTCTGAATCAAAGACTCATATGTTTCCTCTGTTTAGAGAAAAATATCTTGATGGCATTTTTTTACTATGATGAAAATGTCGTAAAATAAAACCTGTTTGCAAAGAATTCAATTTAAAATGTTCGTGTTTCAATTATTTTCATATATTAATCTAATACTGGAAGTTTTTTTTAATCTAGATAACTTACTGGAACCTATATCTAGAGCTCTTACCAGAGTCTAGAACTGGAATAGAGATTAAAATTTTTATGACATTTCAGATCCAAAGGGAAAAAATGAAAGAGACTACATTGAGAGCTGATTTCTAGATCTAGATCTAGGATCTAAATCCAGTAGACATAACAAACCTCTAAGATTCTTTGAATAATAAGATGTGGTTTCTCTTGAAGATTATTTATTTTACATGTCGAATATACAGGGTGAGCACAAAAACACTCCTTGATTTCAAATATTAATAATATGAGAAGTTGCGTGAATATTTTACAGAATTGGTGTCTATGGTTGCAGAAATTAATGAATTTTTGTTTCCAGTTTGTTTCCAGTTCAAAATTTGCACCTTACCCGCTAGGTGGCATTCGAATCCAAATGCTAGTATGTATTGGAGGTTTTCTTTTTTTTAATATTGTATAATTTGTGATGCATTCATCACAATAATCCACCTTCTAAAATGTCGCTTTTGGAGTGGTACAATGATTTTATCGAGAGAGGATGCATCTGTGATCAGAGAAAGGGACATTCGGGCCGCCCAGCAGTGTCAGAGGACGTTGTCGAGTGGGTCAGAGACAATTATCTTCGCAGCCCCAAAATCTCGACACGCGATGTAGTCAAAAGTTACAACTTCCGCAACGCACAGTAGGCAAGATCTTACGCAAACGCCTGAGCTGTACACCTTATAAGCTGCAACTAATCCAAACGTTATACCCACGAGACAAGGAAGCGCGCTTTGAATATTACCATATTGTCCAGGAGCCGATGGAAATTATCCTGATCTGCTGTCAAAGATAATCTACAGTGATGAAGCAATCTTCCACTTGAGTGGAAAAGAGAACAGACACAGTGTCAGAATATGGGGGACCCAGAATCCTCATGCCACTCTTGAGTTTAAACGTAACTTTCCAAAGTAAATGTGTTCTGTGCAGTAACAGAGAAGGCTGTGTATGAACCTTTCTTCTTTGAGGGAGTATCCATCACTGGCTTTACTGTGGCCTTGATATTTGCTGGGTAACAAGAGGGGCACATATCGAGTGCCTTTGAGATTAGATGAAAGTGCCTTTGAAATCAACCCATATCACATAAAACTTTATTAATTTCTGCAATCGTAGACACCAATTTTGTGAAAATATTCCCTCAACTTCTCATAATTATAAATATTTGAAATCAAGGAGGGTTTTGTGCTCACCCTGTAGAATGTTAATGTGATTGATCTGGATTTCCCATAATTGCATTTAATATCTTTTGAGAAGGAAAGTACGCAATATCCTTGAGTGAGAAAGGCTTTCTGCCACCCTGTTCTATTAACAGTCTCTAGGCAAAGAGCCCGCCATGTGTTCTGTCCTTCATCTTTGTCTGTCATCGCATAAATAATAAGTATGCCAACTCAAACTTATAAGAACAAATTAAATAACAGAGAGTGTACATCACAAGATTTCGCCCTTAAGGCTTTATCAAGTAAAAAAAATGACGATCACAAATAAAATGCCATAGACACTTGCTAGGGAAAAGATCAGGAATTAAAATATAAGCTTAACGTTGAAAATGCGTCATTTGAAATTTAAAAATCAGTAAATGAAGAGCATTCTTAGAAGGTGTGGGGGAAAAAAGTCAGGCATCTCATTACTTTCGTTACTATCATCACTAATACTATTATTAATGTCATCGTGATCATCTTCGACAATATTATTTTTAAGTATCTCTTCGTCAAAGTCTTTCATCAATTTTTAACAAAGTTTCGAATGCCATTCTCCCACCCAATGTTTGTTTCATTCTTTCTCTCCTTGCTTTTGGATTGGATGGTTCATTTTATTCTGTCTTTTTTTTGCATCTCCTTTTTTTCTTTTATTAGTTCTTTCCTCTCTCTCTCTCTCTCTCTCTCTCTCTCTCTCTCTCTCCCTCTCTCTCTCTCTCTCTCTCTCCCTCTCTCTCTCTCTGCTTATTTGTGTTTTTGTTAGTCTCTTTGGTTGTTTTCTATCGTTGTTGTCGTTGCTGTTTTAAAGAAGGCAAAAAGGGTAAGGCAGGTAAAGAAAAAGGAAAGCCGCCTTATTTCGATCATCTCCAAAAGTTCACTTGGGTCTTCTCAAAAGCGATGGGATATCGAAGAATGAGACGTTTTCTGTATTACTCGTGACTTTCTTGATGCGTTAAATTCGAAGAAAATACGGACCAAAAAGCATAGATAATTGACACAGGTGATACGAAAAACAGTGGCCAAATGGTGGTTGATGGAGCATCGTTCATGACTCCAGCATATCCCCGGTTGTCTATTGCCCATTAAGTCATGTAGAGTTCAGATGATAAAGAGCCAATTTTTTTTTACATAAAATGATAATTCCGATAGACGTGGACAGGTTTCGAAAGAATCATCTTTCCAAATCACTAGGTGCTGGGGAAACGAAACAATAAATTATAATATTGTGAATCATGAAGTACCAGGATTGAATTTTCATGGCGCGAAAAATGGTGGTAAGAAAGCAAAATAGTTTTCGGTTATTATTGGTAGTAACCTGGGGAATTTAAAATTTTATTCTCAACGAGGAGAGAGCATTAAAGCAAATTTCCCATCAGAATCCCCTCTGAGAAAGCTCATTAGGGCAAATTTTAGTTTCTCATGACAAAAATGTACAGAGATTCAAAACAGAAACCTGATAAGTAGAGTCATCAACCATAACAATGGAAAATGGCTTTCATGGTTTGAAAAACAATCCCTTATCAAAATTGTCAGAAATCACCATCTCTGTCAATAGTATCGTTTTAAAGGGATTTGTTTTCTTGTTGTAGTTGATTTCATTTTTTGTTGTTGTTGTTGTTTTTTTTGTTTTTTTTTTTTTGTTCTTTCCTTTTTCTTTTCATTGTATGCCTTGTGTGTTATCTTACATGGCCTTTATTCATTTTCTTGTTACAACTATGTTTTTGAAATGGAACAGTTAAGATGCGTGATTCTAGCTTATTTTTCCCTTCATTATCCTTCCCTCTTTTTTTTTTTCGTTTACTCCTCTTTCTTCTTAAAAATGTTCTTTTTAGCATAAGATTGTTTCTTTACCCATCATGTTTCATTATCGCCTTCAAAACCTATTAAAAATTATCATATCATTAACTAATATAATCATTGCTATCATTACAAGTAGTTATAGAAATAGCAGTAGTAGTAGTAGTAGTAGCAGCAGCAGCA
>BLXT01003598.1:164916-176079 GCA_019648995.1 Plakobranchus ocellatus
ACAAAAAAAAAAACTGTATGATTTTCTTTCTCTTAAGTTTCTTGTGTGTCATTGAACTCAATAGCAATGAATATAAGTATAAATGGTGTGAAAGATATATCTCTCCTTTCACCACTTATATTTAAATTTTTATTTTTTTGCTATAGTACTTTTAAAGTACACAATGAAGATTTTTTTCTTTCCTGTTACAGCTGAAAAACAAAATAGACATAAGCGAGCAATATGCTTTGGAAGATGTCAATAGCAATCACATAAAACATACAGTGGAGAGGCCCGCAGAAAATCTAGAGCAACACTGTGACACACCTCTTTTAAAGCATGATGGAGAAATCACTCATGATCAAAATATTAAGGTTAAATCAAGAAATGGTGCATTAGAAAGAAACAGCTCATCTTTAAATTCTACAAAAGGCAACTTGAAAACAGGCGCCAGGCAAACATCAAACAAATCTGACAAAGTGGCTTCTAACATAACCAAAGGTGTGTCAAAGTCATCCCATCCTCAGAGACCTTTGCATCAGTCACACAGGCCTCATCCCCTAGCCAGTGGTAAAAACCGTTATGTGCCTGTCCATATGTCTGCACCTTTCAAAACTGAGGAAAATTTGAAAATGCCTGCTCGAAAAACAAACCATACTTACTCAGTGCCTAAAGCTGCATCTTCAAAATCTAGACCAAGCTCTGGGCTTAGTTCTCGCTCTTATAAAACACTTCCTGCGATAAAAAATGGAAATGATGTGCAGAGCAATGAAACCAACAGTCTTAAGAAAGCAGATCATGCATGTGATAATTTGAGTGGAAGGTTACCCAGTCAAGAAGACATTCTGGGCACTGGGTCCTTAAATGGAGACACTGATTTTGTGAACAATTATCAACTTTTGACAGAAAATTTGAGTCCAGAAGGTCCAACTCCTTCTGCAGTTTTTGCATCAGCTCAAGAAAAAGATTCTACACGTAGCCATTGTGAATTTGCTGAGACTGAAGTAAAACCTGAGGAGGAGCATTTTACTCTGAAGAAAAATGGGTAATTTTTTTAAAAAGTTTATCAAATAAACTTTTGTTTCAGTAGCTATAATAAAATCAATCTCGCTTTGTTTAATTTAATCTTAGCCCTAAAATCTTTCTCTCTGAAATCAACCAACAAAGTGAAAAGTTAGGCTCTGACATTTTTTTAGCAAGTGTAAAGCCAAAAAAGACTGCCAGCACAGTATCGTTATGGTTACTGATGAAGCCAGTTTGATCTCCTGTCTGAGTCAATGAATTTTATGTACTCCTCTATAACTAATGAAGCAGTTAGGTCTGCAACTATTAAGTCTCATAATTTGAGAGAGTGCAGATGGCAAGGAAATCAAAGGCAAACAATGCTGTTCTTGTTTGTTTTCAAATCTTAATCTTAAAATACAAATTTCTGTATATTTTTTTCTTTTGAATATTCTCAGATCTAGCATGAAAATCCCTGGAAAACTGGCAAAATTGGTTAGTATGAACAATTCTCTAAGGGAGCAGTGTTTAGCATCGCAGCTTTTAAAAAAGGTCTCACCAGACGACTCAGGACAGCGGTTTATTGACAGTCTACAGGCAGAGGTAGGTATACTCTTGTCTTGGGACCAAAGTCATGGAATCAGATGTTGCATTTGCATATGACAGTTTTTAGAAAAATTCTTTTCCAGTGCAATTTCCCCTATTTCAAAATTCCTTTTAAGTTTGGGAAAACAGAGCTTTGCCATGTGTATTCAGTTTTTAATGTTCCAAGGGTAACAGCAAAGCAAGTCTTTAGTCATGAGAAGATGTAAAATATGTGAATAATCTTCATTTATTTGTTCTTGCTGCAAGGCATTTGTTTTGCAAAATTATATGTGATTTGACCATACCAGGTGAGTCTTTTGTACATATTTCTCAAATATAAGATTTCAATACTGTTGGAAAGGCCATTTCATTCCCTTTCAAATGAGGAAAGAAGTTATTCTCTACCATATCTTTAAGCAAAATTATGCTTGCTCAAAGTTATCAAACTAGGTGGCTTCAAAATTCTAGTTATGGGAAAGTCACATATGTAAAGCTAGGTAATTTTCAAAGTTAAAAAATCATTAGCAACGAGTGTTTTCCTTTTAGATTTATAACCATAATACTGATTTTAAAATGTTCAGAAAGGGTTAAACTTTTGATATATGCAAAAATTTTTAAGGCATCCATGCTTTGTCAGCTATTCCCCATATATATTTCTGTATATAACCTTACAAGATTCATGAACTTAACTGTTTTAGTTTTGTGAGTTTCAATTCACTATTACACTTGGCAATGTTTTTGCCTGAAACTTTTTCTTCTTTATTTTTTTATTTGATAAGTAAAAGTAAGAAAGAATGTCAAGTAAAATACAAATCCTATAGAAAAAAGTGGAAAATTTTCAATTTGTTGCTGTCCTGTAAAAATATTTTGCAACTTTTTTTGTATAATGAAAATAATGTGTCATGTTTTTATAAAATGAGATGTTTTTTTAGCTAAGCATAGATATGAATTTATTGGTACACATCCCATAGCTGATTGATTTTACTAGAAAATTGAAGCCTTATTTAAATGTTATGAGATAACATTATTAAAGTAGATTGATACTATTACAATGAAATTCAAATCAATTTTTTTTCATTTACTTCTAGCAAAATATCCTGTCAATGTGTCATTGCAAACATTCAGTAGAAACAAAAAAAATTACTTTGTGTCAATTTCTTCGCTATTTCAGTGGAAGATTTCTGAAGAGCTGTGGACCCGTGTCCGTGCCCTCACCTGCTTTAGAGCTCACAAGATACTATTAGACATGATTTGTGCATTAAACCTGGCAGAATTATCAGGTATTGCGTTCCTCTCAATTATAGACTTCAGGGAAGGGGAAGAGAAGTTAAAGATCACGCAGCCATATACTTCCATTATCAGTTCTCAATTTTTAACCACTGTAGCTCAATTCAAGAATTTCAGAGAAACCAGGTTTTATGTAGCTTCCTCTCACATATACTTTTTTGTCATATCTGATCATACCAAAATCATGTCAAAAATAGAAATTTTCTCATAAGTAAAGAATGCAGATATTTAAAACAAAAAACAAAAAAATTCAAACACCTTCCAACCCAACCAACCTTAGACCTAAGTCCTTTTTAATCCCTACATATTTATATATGATTATTATTATGCCTTAAATCCTGGTTGTGTGGGTATTGAGGATGTTTTAAACATTTTTTTGTAAGCTTTTTTTAAGAGTAGCTTCCCTATATTAGTACTTGATGTTTTTTGGGTTTTTTTTCAGAAACAAAAAGAAACTATCAGTAAATAACAATGTTCTTTTTTTTTTCTTTTTTTTTTTATATAACTAAAATTTAAGACACTCGAGCTTATGACTGCAGTGCTAGCTTTGCAAGCACAAAAAAAAAATTGACCTAGGCAATGTTGATATCAGTGGATAACATTGTTCTGTACAAAAATTTATCACATTACCGTATTTTCAACTTTAATTTATTGTAGAATTATTTGCTCGTGTTTCTTCAGATGAATCATCTTATCAAGAAGTCTACAGAGCCAAAAGAACACTGGAATTTGTACTCTCCATGTTTGCTAGTCTTCAAGAAGAGTCAGAGTATTTGTCACAAGGTACATCTATACTGAATTTGAAGCAATGGGATTTGACTTTATTTCTGTTATGCAGTGAAGAAGAAAGGAACAGAAGAAGGAAAATATGCGTTAGATTTATAAGGTTATTTGTTTAAGGAATAAAATTGTTTCAACAGTCAAATAATACTAGGCTACAATCTTATGACTGTAAAAGGAAAAAAACTTTACAAACTGCTGTATTTAACCACCAGATTCCTGGTTAATCAGGATCCTCTTCACTGGATCTCTGCTGTATTTGTGGTAGACCGGGATTCAGTAACCCATTAATAGAAACTGACTAAAATATTCGACCAACCAGGTTTCTGTTGTTATCACATGAGGACAAATTGTTTAAAAATGGCTTTTTTGTCTGCATGTTTTGTGAGATTTTACGAATTTATGACATGAAGAGAGCATTAGAGTAACCAGGGACATTGTCAGGGAAACTCCTGCAACAAAAATTGTTTTCTACAAATATGCTCTTGAACAAATCATTGATTCTGATAGGGTTAAACAAGAGTTTGACCAAGATTACCCTTATAATGAAAATGACAGTGATGGCAATGAGTTAGTAGAGCCAATAGATAGATCTAGATCTAGATCTTTAGATGAATATAGAACTGAAGATAAAGATAGATGGTGAAAGAAACAGAAGAAAATTTAGACAGGGGATGATCACAGACATTCACTGAGGCTAGATCTAGATTCATTGGATTTTTTTTCTGGAAATGATATCCTCATCATTCTTCTGATAAATTTATCTTTACCCTACCCTGAAATCAGCCATTTCGCTCTGGGGCCCAATTGGGAGAGGATGACAGCTAGAAGGGGCTCAGGTTTGAAAGGGTTTATGATTTAATCGATAACATGGCTCAAGGTCCTTACAAAATACATATTCAATGCTTGATCAGTATGTTTTACATTGCAGATCAATGAATTGGTGAGACTGTTTTCTAGTTTTTTTTAATTGAAAGTAAGACAAGCATTGAAACTGATTTCTTTAAGTGCATATCATTCTTAAACAACATATTGTACACATTCTTTTTTGTCTAGTACAATTCAGAAGAATTAAGTGCGTTCCCACCCAGACGTTAACAGAACATGATCATGTCCTGAAAGACATCCCTCTTCCAAAATATCAAAAAGGTTTGTCTTTAATGTTATTTATGTCAAAAATATTTGTGACCGTTGATCAATGTTTACATATTTTCATTACAATTCATCTATCAGTGTTTGTTAAGAGAAGGACTGCTTCCCTTGTTTTTCTTGCTGTGCTTTTAACACAGTGCATTTTTGTAAAAGCAATGCATTTTTCTTTTTTTGTTTATTTTATTGTCAGGTTTGTAATGTAAGTTCTATTTTTATAGCTTTCTGATGTGTCATAAAAGTGTATTATCAAGATTAATGTATATCCCCATTAAGTACATGTTCTCTCTTGCTTTTTTTTTTTAATTCATAGGTTTTAAAGACAAAGACATTGCAGAATATCTGAAAGGCTGTAAAAAATGGACACAACTTAAGTTTACTGAGAACTACCTATGTATCCAGCAAAGGCTTCTAGAGCTTGTCCATGAAGAGTGGTGGGAAAATTGTTCACAAGATGCATGGTAAATGGATGAAATGGTGTGAAGATTTTGAGAGTGATAGAAGCTTAATTTGCTGAGTACAATTTTTTTTTACCAAAAGCTAGAAACATTTAGAGCATTAAAGGAGTATAAAATTGATTTCAACACACAGATTTATAAATGCAAAAATTGGTTTTTGTGAGTTTTTTTTGTTTAACAGGCTCCTTTTAGATTATTTTTTACAAAATTTAATCTTTGCATAAGGGGGAAAAAAAACTTTCCTTGATATTCCTAGTATCCAAATAAATGATAAATATCTAAAGTCTTTGTTCTAACAGATAGCTATAGTGCAAGCTGAGTAGGTCTAAGGAGAGTGTTTCCACAAGCTCGACACATTTGTTGCAATGTGTAAAAGAAAAGAAAAGAAAATGGAACCTATGGACAATAACGGCAGAGCAATTTCAAGATGAATATAATTTATGTTCAAGATAAAGGATTGTGTAAATGATAAACTCAATATGTATATCAGGAATTACAATGAAAAGGAAGCTCAAGAGAAATATCCCAACTTTTCATTTCCATTTCTCACTTCATAAATCTAGATCTAGACAAAATGCTTCTACATTTTTGCAAAAAAAATAGTGTTTTTGTTGATATTTAGTTGAAAACAATCTTTGATAAGAAGATTCTTAACAGGATATAAAAGTAAAATATATACTTCTAGAAATTTTTTTTCCTGATTAGAAAGAACATGAATTTAAAAAGTACATATAATTATGAACAGAGGGGTAGCTTTGCAGAAGTTATACAGTTTGGTTTGGTTTGGTTTTTGTATATAGCTAGTCCACAACAAGGTGATCTCGGGTTTGCAAGTCCTCCGTCAGGCCAGAGTGTTGGTGGCTGGGCTCAAACCAGTGACAGAGGGGTACCTGCAGATCTCAGAGCAGTTTCACATTGTTTTTCTTAAACAGCAAGCTGCATCAAATTGTGATGCCAGTTGTCGTAGATTAGGACAAACTTTTCAGATGCTGCTACCATATGATTAAACTTTTTAGTCAAAATAATTGTGAACTTTGTCATGTAATCAGCATTCTTTTTTCACATTGCAGGGACCCGTCTGTTCTCCAAGCATTGTATAGTCTCCTATCGAGTGGAGGCCAGTTTCTCCCTGCCTTTGTTGCTGATGTAAACTAAGGAAAGATAGCCTTAGAAAAGTTTGATTATGAATTAATCAGTGATGCACATTAATTTTTGATAATCACAATTTTTTCTTTTTTTGTGAAGTAAATTCAATAACACAATGAATCAAAACTTTAATTTTACTGTTACAAACTTGATTTCAATTCTTTATTGAAATTACATCTGATATCAGTTTTTATGGAATTTATTGAACTGATACAAAAAAAAAAAATGTGTGTAATTCCGACAAAAAATGAGATATTTTCTTGAAAAACCAACCATGGAAAAACAAGAGATATGCTTCCTAGAGAGTACCTACCATAGATATCAAGTGAATTCATTTACTGCAAAAGTGCCCTTAAGAGAATTGGGATGTCGATAAATGAAAACTATCACGACTTCATCTATGCATTAGTAACATATGGTCATATTATTAAACATTCTTTTTTGTGGTATACTTTTGACAAAGGTGACCAGCTAATTGTGATATTGTTTACAATATTGCATAAATCTTTTGCCTGCCGGCAGGCAAACGAACAGCATTTGTAAGATTAAGTGTTGAGAATCTATGAATGTATAAAAAATGTATGTAGGCAAGGCAAATGAACAGCATTTGTAAGATTAAGTGTTGAGAATCTATGAATGTATAAAAAATGTATGTAAATTTATCTATTTATAAGGTATAATTTTGCTGTACTTATTGAAAACAAATGAAAATATTTATTTCAGATTCAAAGTGATAAATCAATATTGTGAATGAGCATGTTTCCTTTTATTCCCATCCTGATTTTTTTTATATAGATAGATGAAGTGAAATGTAAGTGTTTATGTTTATCTGTTGGTTGTTTTTTTTTTTTTTTTTTTTTTTTTTTTTTTTTTTTTTTTTTTTTTTTTTTTTTTTTAGAATTTGCATCTGAACATCATTATCATCAATTCCTAACCCTCAAAATGAACATTAACAATGTTCAGAAATTTTACTTCCATAATCTAAAAAAAAACAAAACTCATAAACATTTATTTTTTCCTAAAGTTAAGACTAAAGTTAGTTTTAACTTTTGACATGGACTTTGCTTCATGATATTTAAAAATTTCAGTGTGCATCAGTGATTGAAAAAAAATTCCCAAGAGTTCATGTTGTGGTATGGTTACATAATTTTTTTTCCGAAAATACTATCAATTTTGTAAACTAAAAATCATTATAGGTAAACAAAAAAAAACAGAACAATCAGTTTTATCCTTTGCCAAATAGGGTGTGTTTGTGTCTTGAGAAGATCAGATTTTAGATGCAAGTTAATGACAGAATAAAGTAGATGATCCGTGATCAGTTCTGATATATTATCTGGAATCTTCTTCTCAGTTTGTTTTTACTCTCCAACTGCTGTATTTTGGAGCTTGTCAAAGCTTTTAAAATTTGAAATTAAAGATTAGAAAAAGCATAAAAATTATTAACATAGTAATGGAAAATTCAGAACTTATGAGAACAAAATTTAGTTTTTTTACTTGTATTTTTTGGCACAGTGTTAATGAGCTATAGAGAGTAAAAAAATTGTTTGTTCATCATTGAGGCAAAATATGTATCAATGCAGGATATCTCCTTTTCCATCTTGCGTTAAAACAGAGTTATTTTGGTGCTGCCTGCAATTTAACTGTGAATAAATGTGTATCAAGTTGAATGGATTGAATAGTTGATTTATAAGATATAGGAAAATTGAAGCAATTCATTCATACAATTTTCAAGAAGACAGACCATGTTGTTAACACACTGAGGGATCAATAAATCTCAATGTAGCATTCCCCTTTTTCCTTTTACTTTCAGTTTCCTTTTATTATCTTTGCTTGGTTAACAAAAGTTCAGCTGCATTAGATTGTGAGCCAAGAAAGGGTAAAACTACAGGTTCAGTTTGCCGAGTTAAAATGATTCTGTATGTACTTATGGCCCAAATTCATAAAGAATATCAGATAAACCTCTTTGCTGTCTTGTCATGTTATTTTATTTGCATGCAGATTAGTGTTTATCTTCTCAGGGAGCAAGACTGATTTAATCACAAGTACCGAGTGTATTCAAGAAGTGTTCCTTTGTGGGAATTCCTTTTTACAATTAAATATAATATACATGTATATACCAATATTCATTTTTGGAGTTTTGGTCCATTTTTTAAGTAAATCATAAAATCATTGATGTACAAATCGGTGGATACAGAAAAGGGAAGGAGAATTCATAGATTATCTCAAAATTTTTCACTCATTATCCTTTGCAATCAAGTCCTCTCAGTGTGCCTTTCCTCCAAAAATCTCTCTTTTTGCTTAGACTCCTTCCCTCGTCTTTCCCTTTTCTACATCCGTCAACTTGTTATAATTGTCTTTCACACACATGTTCACTACGAAACACTTACTTCATTTTATCAGTCCCTATTTTACAAAATCACATCGTCAACACTGTCTCTCCGAAATTCCCCCTAGTGATTCTTCTTGGTCTGCCCCTTCCTTTTCTTAATCCACTGATTTGTTATAACTGTCTTTTTCCTGCACCACACATCATTGTTGTTACATTCTCTGTAGCTTAAATAACTGATGAAGCCAATAAAGGCGAAACGCTTTATGTTCTACTGTTCTGCTGACTTTTTGTTCAAGTTAGTTTAAGTTGGTGATTGTTGTTGGTTTTTTTCTTATTATTTGATTGCTTTTATATCAACCGCCCCTGCATCCTCATTATCCTTTAACTAATACTAGTAATAGTAATTTTTTTAATTCATCAGTGCTGTACCTCAGTTTTCCTGTATTTCATCAAGTTTAAAAAAGATAACAGGAAAGGAAAAGTAAATCTGGGCCTTTCGTGTGTGTATGTTTGTGTGAAGAAAACAGTCAAATAGGCTCCCTTGAATTTGTACAAGCATATTACAAATGAAGATAGTTGCTTTGATTAGGGAAGGTTGTTTTTCCTGCCTTAAAGCAGGTAACAGTGATAGCTTTTGTACTAATCCCTAATCAGCGATGAGCTCAGGTTCGTAAAACAAAGACTGGAGGGTTTTATTAAATTGTGCAGCAAAAATTAAATACGGCAGTACATGAAAGTCAGATTTAATCTCTGTATCCGTATGACGTTGAGCTAGTTCGTCATTTTTCAGCATAATGATTACAATATTTTACTCTTCTCCCTATACCTTCTGTTTGAGATAATGTTCTACTTAAGGACGTACACTCTTTGTGTTACATAGTTTCCCCATTACTTTTTGCTTGTCTAAAAACCTGCCTTTGGTGCAAAACTCTGAGAAACAGACATAGCTCTTAAACATGTATGTTTATATGCTGCAGCCCCACAATAATGTGTAATTCTCTTGCTAAGCCATAGTAGCATACGTATTATTGATTCGATAAGAGGACATGGTTTTCGGCTAGGTAGAAAATTTAGGGCGTGATGGGAGGGGAGATAAGCTAGCAAGGCTGCACATCAGAGAAAATTTTCCTTTCCACAATCTATGTCTTCTTTGTCATCACGTTAAGGGCTGCCCGTAAAGAGACCTGAACCAGCCTGCTAGATGATCTTCAACCTCTTAAAAAAAGGCAAATGGGAAACAGTAAGGTCCTGATTTTTCTTGGCATACGGCATTATGAGGGAATTTGCTATTTCTTTTCTCTCCGCCATGACTTTTGTTGGTTCTTAAGAGACTTAGCTAGACACAGAGGAGCAATAAAAAATAATTGAATCAGGACTGGGATTTGAACCTCCGACCTCACATTTGATAGCCAACTGCCCTACCGGGTAAGCTCCATCTTTTAAACGCCTTTTTTTCGCAAAAAGCTAAACATCGGGTATATTTTATTGAATAAAGATACAATTCTATCTTCATCATTGTAAACTGCACAGAAAGAAGTCTGAAAGGCTGTTCGTATGATTTAAACTTTACCAAATCGGACTTTCAACTTATTTGCACATGCAGCGACACAAAAAAACAGACACATCTTTAGTTAACCAAGCAGCTCTAACATAGTCTTACGACAATCTTTGATACAATACAACTCCTTTTGAAAATAAAGTCATTTGCCGACAGCAATCGCCAGTTATTGTATCTAAAGAGTCACTATGGTTAAAGTAAATGGAAAGATTCGCTTTAAAAGAATTTCGTTATGTACACTTATCTCATTTGTCGAATTCACATTAAATGCTATGGTTCTAATCAATCCAATATGATTGAAACACCTACATATGCGTAATGCTGCATCTGGCTCTTACTGGTAGATCGTAGGGTCCTCACATGCATTCTGATTCAGCCGTACTCGGTGATTTTTGGTTGCTTGGCTTATACATTCAGGATAAGTGCTTGTTTGCAGGATGATTGATTTAAAATTTCGCAATTAAATATGTGTAATTTTAATAGAAAACTATTAATCGCATAACAAGCTCAGTCTTAGACGCAGCAGCATCACCAAAGAAACAAGTTAAAAAGCAGTACTGACATTAAAAATAATGATGATGATGGTAATAACAATATTGTAATAATATTAAAAATAGTAGTAGCAGTAGCAGTAGCAGTAGTAGTAGTAGTAGTAGTAGTAGTAGTAGTAGTAGTAGTGGTGGTGGTGGTGGTAATAATAAAAATAATAACAATAACTATAACAATAAGTAAGAAAAATAATGGAAGTGATGGTAGTGGTAGTAGTAATGGATGATCTAGTAGTAATATACTGACATTAAACACGTTTATGTCAGTGGAGTGATGAGGTCATAATAAAGGTGAAACGTTTAATATACTAATACATGTGTACCTTTTTTTTTTAATTGGTG
>BLXT01003598.1:269483-285024 GCA_019648995.1 Plakobranchus ocellatus
CCCCCCCCCCCCCTCTTCTTACGCTTTTCTTACAGGGGAAGAGATCCCCCCTTCAAGGCGTAAGTTTATATTTGAACGGCCCCTAGGGAAAAAATGTGCTGGTTTAAAATTTTATAACTTTTAAATGCAGCTTGCGATTGTCTAGGAATATGTATAAATGAAAGACTAAAGAATTGGGAACAAAATGCTGTAAGATTCAGCCTTAAATGTAACAGGAGAAGGTCAGTAGGTGGTTTTGATTCAGACACTCATTTTGAAAGATGGCGCCGTCAGTGTGATAACAGGAATGTGTGTGAATTAACTGGACTCAGATGTTCATTTGTCTTGTGTTTGAAGGCGCCTTTTAAATGTCTGCATAAAGTTGTTGATAGAAGACATTTGTTTCGTGGTATATTTAATAAAGTGACGGATTGTTGGAGGTGAGAGTGTAGAGTGTAAATAGCAAAATAAATCCTTCACAAAGCGGTTTGTCTCAACTGATTTTGTACTCTTTTTATTCTGAGCTTGTGAGGTCTTGGCTGCAGTACCAGACTTGTCAGCTCTGGGTGGTCTGTAAAATTAATGTCTTTATTGTGAAAGACATTTTTGTTCTCTCATGTCGCAAACCTCTTGCCCTGTGTTCTATTTTGGCTATCATGGAATGGAACATAACCTCTTCTTGTTCACCATATGAGGGCATACCAAACCTGTGTGCCCTAATCTAGTTACACAATGTCTTCACACAGAATTACATTCATCCCCAACATGTGATGCTTTTACTTTCTTATTTGTTCTCGATGTAAGCACCATCTAGCAATAGTCTGCATAAGTTCTGTCATCTATCAATATGGTTCTTGTGAAAGTGTTTCATCATGCCTGTTCAACAACAAAAATCAAAGGAAACACATATAAATTACAAATGGTAGATAAATGCAAAGCTTATTGGTCAGGGAAAGATTTACATTATATATTTTAATTAAGGTATATAATATTCTATTTGTTTTTCCCTGTGCCTTTCCTATTCTTTGATCGATCAAAATTGATTAATATGATAAATGTTGAGTGTTAGTTTTCTCAACTTTTGCAATTTCTCTTAATTTTTTAAAATTTAGTTTTATTATTATTATTTTAATAATAAAGGTATGTCAGGAATTGTTTTATGGGCACATTCCGTTATGTATGTTAACGAATACTATACCCTCCGCTCAGAACAAATATGCTATTAATATATCTAGAAATTGACTAGAGATATATTCATAAACAGCTTTAATTTGAGCATTTGAAGTCTATTTATAGAAGCCTAAGTTTAAAGCAGCACAGCTCTTTCTCTTTTTTACATTTTTGCTTGCTGTTTACGGCATTGATACTTTTATCTTAAATGGATTTCAAAAAAGCAAGGTAGAGTAAAATCGCAGGCTGCAAACGCTGACAATTACATGAAGGTATTAATTAATCACTCACTTATTAAAAAACTTCTAAAATCACAATTAAGACGATGAAAAAGAGTTCATAAAATTGTTGCTTCCCAACGGATTTGAATGAAATAAAGACCAAACTAAAGTAGGAAAATTGAAGAACAAGTACATAAGACAGCTGCTAATATCCACTTTATAATTTAAATATTACGAAAGAGGGAATAAAACATAGAATAATCCTTTATATCAGACCAGTTATCTCCCCTTGCTTCCCTCACGGGCAGAGTCATAAATCAGCAGATGTCAGGGTGAGTGGTACCTGGGCTTCACTTTTGGCGCGCTTATCAAGTGGTAATTTTCGCACCTTTCGCTGCTAAAGGCAACATATAGAGAAAAGCTAAACGTTCAGTTTTGGGGGAAAATGAAATAATTCACAAGAATCATTTCAAAACTTTCACGTAAAAAAAGAAAAAGAAAATATTTAACGTATTTCATCTTTTTTTTTTTTTTTTATTTGCTCTTGTATCTTTTTTTTTTCTGAAAAAGTGAACATCATTGCACCAGAGAGTCCAGTTTTTGCTTAAGTTAATCAATTTTGACATGTTAAAAACATAGTTTTAAAAAAGAATATATCATGGATGCAAGTCAAAAATGCATAGTATTACTATTACTTCATTAGAGCTATAGTTAAGGCAAAAGCATAATGATAAAGTACCCGCTACAGATCACATGCAGGACAATTGAGGTTTCAAGAGATCTCCCACTTAATAATCTGCCTAACAATCAAACAAGGCCCATTGTTTTTGTACTAAATGCTGTGTGTTGCAGGCTTTTTCAGAAAATTTGCCAAAAATTGTTTAGTCTGCAGCCTTTCTTACATTTTCTTCTCACTTATGCTGGGGCCTTTTTTTTTGTTTGTTTTTTATTCAATGTCTGAACATTTATAACAGTCATAGTTCTTTTTATCTTATTAACCTGTTCAAATAAGAATTATAAGGTCTAAATAGCTTGTTTATATTTCTGTTGGCTTCAAGTTGGATGACACTGACCTTAAAATGATGAAATGTGAGAAAGATTACATTATTTAAGTCGCTATACATTCTTCAAAACTTTGTAAAAGCAACGCAAGTAGTTTTGTTCTGTAAATTGAAAAGAAAATGTATACAAAATTAAATAAAAGTTGATATAAAAAAAGGTATGTCATTGTCAAGTTAAGGTAAAAAAAAAAAATTAATTTTTTGCCAAAAAATAAAATTCTCACATGAAATGTTTTGTATAATACAAGAATTGGAATGTGAACAAATGTGTACATAATCTGTGGATTTTTGTTTTGTTTTTGTTTAATTGGCATATAAAAGTCAGTCACACATTCTAATGAAACGCAGGGAACATTGAAACTTTATATTTAGATTATAAACAGAATAACTGGACCATCTACTTCATCAGTTATTAAGTTGTTTTTTTTCTAGTAGACATATGATGTAGGATAGGAAAAGACATGTTATCAGGCAGATTGAGATAGCATCCCTTTCCCAAACTTCGCAATTTCTTAATTTTATCAAAATTGCTGAAAAAGTTCATCAATCTTTTTTATATCTTTGTATTGCAGGATGGAAGAACAATTTTGAAAACGCTGATTAATCCCATAATAGTTAAAAATACCCTAATTTAGAAGTCTAAATATTAGTTCAACTTCAAGATTTTATATCTTTCATCAAGTCTTATCAGTAGATACAAAACTGGTTTTAATTCAAATCAAAATTTTTAAGGAAAAATAATTCTATAGTTGAAATACTTCCTTCTATTTGGTTAAGTTTTATAGTGTAAGCAAATATAATCTCAAGTCCGTTTCACGTCTTAAATTTAGGACGTGGAATAAAACTGATTAAGGAGCATGGGGATATTATTTTACATATATGTAAAATGTAGAATATCTGTGCATGTAGTCTAGTGGTTTGCTCAAAGGCGGACCCTTCTGTCACGGGATCAAGCCCCGTCAGCGACACGTTGACCTTATGGTGGGCCTGAAAGTCTGAGATCATCTCATGGGCAGGCTATAAAATAATATAAAACCAAACCAAACCTGATTCCTCGACCGGTCTTATAAAATTTTTACAGTTATGCACACAACCAATGTTCCATACTATTAAAGGCGACATGAAGGCAATTTGAGTCAACTGTGGACACTTTTATAGTTTGCCAAAAAATTTTTAATCTATTGTACTAATAAAAATAATTTCGCCCAAAAACAGTATTATTTTTTAAACGTTTGGAAAAAAATAATGGGCATTCAATACTCTGGGATTATATTAGTCATTGAGCTATACTTGTGATTAAATACTTGCACTGTGATATGATAAGCTGGAAAGCGGTCTAGCATCCATAGATTAATTTTGCTTTTCTTGCTTGCGTATTTTAAGTGTGGCCTTTTCGTCAAAAGTTTATAAAATTTCCTGGTTATTTGGGGAAGAATGTTGGTAAACTTCCATCGCGAGTTTAGTTAAATTTAGGCATTAAGGCACGATCTTATAGATTATAAAAATCTGATATCACCAAAGTAGTGATCGGTTCATGTCTTCCTCTTTTTCATCAAATGGTCAAGCTAGTTTTGACAATTAAGGTACTGGCACGTAATGGGACTTATTTTTCCCTTATTCGACAAAGGGGCTGACGTAACGCGAGGCTAACAAAGCGTAGGCCCACACTATAGGCAGCAGTTCACGTGTCCAACAATACAATATGTTTTGAAATACTCTCGTTCTTTGGTGCGGGTGCACACCAAGTCGGCTACTTGTCGAAGCGTCGGAGCTATCCTTTGTGTTTTACAACCTGGTCTTACGTCAGTGGCTCTGTTGTATAAGGGAAAGTGGGGTGCCATTACGTGACCACGCATAATTCTACTGACCGTTGCCTCGCGAACACGAGGCCAGTCTTGTTACGCAACTCATCAGGCTAATTTGTCGGTGGATAGCGCACAGTAACTGCGACATCAGTCCTTCAAGTTAGACATGACAATTCGCGTCGCCTCCAGTGTGTGGCCTACGCTAACTGCGACATCAGTCCTTCAAGTTAGCCATGACAAGTCGCTTCGCCTCCATTGTGGACCTACGTTTAGAGTAGGCCCACATGGAGGCGACGCGATTTGTAAAAGCCGACGAAAAGGACTGATGTCACAGTTAGTGTGCTCTACCCAATTACAAGCTAACCTGATAATTTGAATAACAAAACCGGCCTCGTGATTCGCGCGGCAACGGACGGTCAGTAGCATTATGTGTGATCACGTAATGGCAGCCCCCTTTTCCTTATCCAGTAGAGCGCCTGAAGTAAGCCCAGGCTGTAAAGCAAAAAGGGTGGATCCGACGCTTCGACAAAATGAAAGTCGCAGCCGACTTGGTGTGCGCTCGCAACAAAGAAACCATAGTGTTTCCAAACATGTATATATCGTTGGACACGAGAACTGCTGCCTCCAGCGTGGGATCGGCCTAAGCGTGAGGTCACAGTGGAGGCAGCAGCTCACGTGTCCAACAACACATATATTTGGAAACACTTTAGTTTCGTTGGTGTAAGGGAGGGGGCAATCTAGTCACGAACCCAAAAGTTGTTATCTAGCTTTGACTGAGTTGTCTCTCCTTTATTCTATTGTGTACGCACTGACTCCCCAGTATGGGTCGACCATGATGCTGCAAATACTTCAAACAACTGCTGAGCTTCTGTGTCTCCTGTGTAGGTTCAGATTGGGACCAGATTCTTTTCCGTTGATCTTGGAAGACATGACTGGTATTTTAGGTGTCATCTTCACATGGGCATTTATCTGTGTCTCTAATTTTAAATATTGTGTGCCTGTGATGCTTTAATCTGTTATGATTTGCGCTGAGCATTTTTAAATGATTACTTTCATCGGCTCAAATACGAAATAAACAAACGCACGATAGGTCATATCCCGCAGGCTCATGATACCGGTATGAGCGGACTCCGGAACAAAGTCAAGGGATATTACTAAGAACTACCGGAAATCATCTGTGGGCGTAGCTCAAAGCTGTAAACAAAAAAGTCTTATAACCTGAAAAGGATGTAAGAGGCGGACCTTATCTAGATCTAGGTTTAGATTTCTAGTCGGCGTTTAGTCTAGATCTAGATTTCTATGCAAAGATCCTCTAAATCTGGATCTTAGGTTGAAATCCAGAGTTTATAGCTTTATTCAAATGTACAGATAGATCTCTAGGCAGAAATCATCTGTTATACCAAATCCAAAATTTCTGACGCAGAGCTCTTATCATGTCAGAGGCTGTGAAAACAGTTAGCGAAAAAAGCAAAGCAGATGCTCCAAGTGCGCCTTCAGTTAATTCCACAAGAACAAGCCCAGAAGATTCAAAATCTTCAGATGATAACAATTCAAAACCACTCAGTTCATCCAGTGCTAAACAAAAAAATCCAATGAAAGGTCAGTCTTGACACAATGATTTCTCAATCCATCAGAAATTATGTTTAAGGAAACGTTATTTTGCATCAAAGCTAGATCTGAGCTCCGGTGACGATATTTCTAATTGGTTTTTGAAAAATCGAAGAGTGTGTTTAATTTGAATTAAATTCTCTTTCTCATGGATAGGAGGTCAAAATTATAGTTTCAAAAACTGAGTCATCTCAGAAGGAGCTCTCATTAATTGCATTTCAGGCTAGACTTAAGTTTTGAAGATTTTGATTTTGATTAATTCAAGGTAATCGCATAATATGAAATATATGACTAATTCCTGGAAATTGTGGGCACTAAAAATTCTCATCATGTAAGTGGTCTGGTGTAACTCATGACATTCGTTCATCCTACTCCTAATCCTGTTAATCTCAGTGGGATCAGCCTAAAATGATTTTTTCTTACCAGATTTGTTGAAAGTTATGAGGAAGGCATCATTTCCAGCATAGCTATAATGAAAAATTTCATCAATAGCCAAGATGGTAAATGTTTTGTTAAGATGATATATTCAATCACATTTGTGCCTCGGAAGACTTACTTCCAATAGCTACTTATCAACTTAAAAAGCAAGCCTACTTACAAAGTCAGTTAAAATCAGAGACTGGATGAAACTAAATGCAGCACTATTCAGATAAATACTGTACATTTAATTAAAATTTTGCGTCAGAGGTGTAACAATTTTTTGCCATTTGATCAATATACAATAAATACTGTTTGAAATCGGCATTGATTACCCTTTAAATGGATTAGGAGATCATTTCCATCTCCCAGTAGGGAGTCACACTCTTCTTCATAGAAGCACATATTCCTCTCGTAAAAGGAAAAAGGGGAGAGGAGAGAGGCTTTCTTACTTTGCAATTGAAGGCTAGGCTGTAAAAAAAATTGAGGCTACGTGTCAGGTAGGCTTTGGGGAGAGCCCGGGCAAGACAATAGAACATTGCTGCTTGTCTACCTTGTCAGTCAACATGGTAAATAATTCAGCGACTGGTACAATTAGGCATTTGCTGGTCTCCCCTTTTCCCCCCTGTTGTAGGCCTAAGTCAATAGTCACTGACCAATGGAAACCTGCAATAAATTCAACAATGGCAAAAAAAAAAAATTTTAAAAAACCATTGGAAACCTATAATAAATTCAACAATGGCAAAAAAAAAAGAATAACCAATGGAAACCTACAATAAATTCAATAATGGCAAAAAAATAATTATATATATCCAGATCTCATAATCTACTGCCGACGCAAATGTTTTTTTCAGTCAAGGGAAATAACTTTTTTTTGTTTTTTAACAATGTGACTCTTTTTTTTACTACTTTTCATGAAGACAAGCATTTCAGAAATTATCACTTTTCTAGCTTCTTGAGCACCATGCATTAACAGAATACTACTGTGCTTTTATTTTTAAAGATTTGGATTGACTGCAATATGGATAAAATTGGGATCTCAAATTATTTCAATCAGACATTTAGATGCAATTTTAAAAGATACTGTAAAATTAAAAGATGTCTATATGCTCTGTGTATGGGTCAGATGTAAATTTTGAATTAAAAATATATGACTTTTCTATCTTTCATTTCAATTTAGTTGACATTTTGTTGAAGCATATTGGTGACGCTCCAATCATGACCAAAAGGAAGTGGACTGTAGACAGGACAAAAAAAATTTCTTGGGTTGCTGACTTCATTAAAAAGTATATTAAGAGTGATTCAACAGAATCACTGGTAAGCTTGCAAGTCAATAAGAGCTATAAATTATTTTTTTATACATATATCTAATTAGACAAGTTCTATTGAGTCAGATGTCTCATCACTTTATTAATACTTTTCTATTATGTTGATTAGTGAATAGATCTAAAGATCATTATTTGTAACAAAATTAGCATTTATAACTAAGCAATAAATAGGTGTTAAATAAAAGATTGGGTTTTTTTTAGTACTGTGAATGTCTTTGC
This sequence comes from Plakobranchus ocellatus, assembly GCA_019648995.1. NCBI lineage: Eukaryota > Metazoa > Mollusca > Gastropoda > Plakobranchidae > Plakobranchus > Plakobranchus ocellatus. The sequence goes on from BLXT01003598.1 coordinate 277,292, forward strand.
GCAGAATCAGTGCATCTCTGTCTGGGATTCACCATTATATCAAAGTTCACAGCATACAGTTTTAGCCTATGTTAGTAGAAATGCTACCTGTGACTATTCATCTTAAGATACAAACTTGATAGGCTATTAATGAGTGAAGAATGATTTTTTTTTTTTCAATCATGCACTTCTCCTTTTTAATTTTTGTTCTTTCAGCAGCTATTTTTGTCTAATTAAATAGCATAAGATCTTCATGTTTTTGGGGTTTTTTTAGCTAGTGAGTGATGTTTTCCACAAACTTTGGTTGGTTTGTTTGTATTTCTTTGTCTTCATTGTTCACACAATTCTTTGATATTATGATTTGTGGCTTTGTCACCCTTTGTAGGCGAAATATTTTGGGACAAGCATACTTAGTCCAGGGCCACCAAAACTTCCCTGTAGAGTTTGGAAAAAGTTATTATTTTAGGCTATGACAAAATATTCACAACTTTTTTCTCAAGCAACAGCTCTTTCAGGTATCAATTGTAATCAACCATTCTAAAGGCCTTATTTTAGGGATATGTTAATTTATCAATTTATTTTGCAAGGATATTTTGTACACAGTGGTTTTGTTTTGCTTAATAGTGACAGAAATTAATACAAATAAATTTATGCTTTTTTATATTATATTTTACCTATCCCCTAGAGGCAAGTCAAATCAGATATGGAATTTCATTGCCATAGACTCTGTTTTCTTCACAATCACATTAAGAAGCCAATCTTTTCCTTTTTTCAAGTTCCATGTTTATTTCTTTAGTAATTGTAGAGCAACATGCATTTAATGTGTTTCAAAATTTGCAATATTCGGTTTAACAAGATCACATTACCCGCAATTAGTGAGTGATATTCCACTTACAATGTCTCTGTGTGAGCAGGCCTACAATGCACAATACACTAGCATGTAGCATCAACCCCCATTCTTATACTGTATGCTTTTGGTTATGTGGCATGATCTAGGGTGAAGGGTGATGCTTGAGAAAGATTTAAGATGATCATTTTTCTAACCAGAAGGGCATTTGAGATTGTATGAGTAGTAAACAGTAATTATCTGTGAGTCATACATTTTTAATGACAATAACAGAAACTGGGAGAGTGGATGGCAAAAATAATAGCAAGAGCATGAGAAAGGGGTGTCTGAATTTTTAAAAAGTTCGGAGTAAGGTAGATGCCAGATGTGTTTGTTTTTTTTGCCTATATTCTTGAATTATTTTTCTAAACTGAAAATGTTTGTTTCAGAACAATAGATAAATGTCATAATTCAAAAAGATGCTGTTTTGTTTGCATTTGATGTTAGATGAATTTTCTGGAAAAAATGGTTGCTTTGTTTTGGTTGGTTTTGTGTGTATGTATTGTGAAAAATCCTTCAATTACAAAGTCCACTTTAAGAAAGATTAAGAAAACATTTTCTGTCAGGTATGCTGTTAAGAGTACATGTATATCATAATATTGCTAGATAATTTCAGATAATTTTGTTTTCTTTATAATTTTATTGCAGTTTTTGTATGTAAATCAGTCATTTGCCCCTGCCCCTGACACAGATCTTGGATCAATTTTTGATGTGAGTAGTTTTATAACAAGTCACAATCACGTTGGCATGATATAGAAGTTCTAATAGAACTCGCAAGTGAGAAACCTTTGCTTTGAGTTAAACTTACTTTCTTTAATATTTGGATTTTCTAAGCATGGTTTAAATTGCAGTGTATGCAGTTTCTTTGTAAAAGAATTCATTTTTTTTTTTAATCGAAAAGACAATATAGATAATGAATAACTTTAAAAGTGAATAGCTTATCTCAAGAAATTTGAAAATCTCATCACACATAAAAATGCACACAGTGAAAAAGTTTAATGCGTTACATTAATTACAGGATTCCATTTTTTTTTAAATATTATGATGTTAAAATGTAAATCAGAGTACTGAAAATAATAAATTATCAACCCTTCTCTTTTAAAATTCAGTTTTGAGAAAATGCAGCAATAGAATGCAAGGCTCCAAAAGACTTATTTTTAAAGATTGCCTTTTGATTCAGGGTTGAAACAGGCTTATAAATCTTTTAAAACTTTTATTGCACTTTTGCAATTGCTTATTTGTATATGCAGTGCAATTTAATTTCATGGACCAGCATTTGTCAGAAAGTTTTAAATATTATAGGTCTGGTGTGTTTTATCTTGATAACATGAAGATGGAATTAATTCATAGTGCTCAATGGCTCGAAGATAAATAAATATTTGCTCTTATTATTTTTCATCATGTTCGTTTTTTAAAAATTATCAACAATGCATGTTTAAGTTTAATAGTTTGTAAGATCAAGAAAAGGCTTTGTTTACTTCTTAACACCATTTATTAGTTAAATTTTGCTCGATTGAATGTATGGAATTATGAAAACAAACCAAAAAATGGGCATTTAAATTTTTTTTACTTTTTTTTTTTTTTTGTTTTCGTTTATTCCAGTGCTTTAACAGTGATGGGAAGCTGGTATTACACTACTGCCGCACCCAGGCTTATGGATAACAATAAACTTGTGCAATAAAATTTCAGTCTGTGATTGTTTTAGTGGCTTGCATTTCCAATTATCCAGTGATGAATGCTTTTTGTGACAATAAGAGTCAATGTGTTGGTGTAAGAAAGGATGATTCTTGTATGTTATGAAGTTAAAATGCACTTGCTTGTTTAAAGAAATTTTTTAACTCATTTTTAATAATAGTCGTTGAATTGCATATTTCAAATGGCTTGTGAAGAGAATTTATGTTTGTTTTATCAATAAAGTTGGTCTAAATGGATAAAATTAAAAAGAAAAGGCTGGATTTGGTTGTACAAATAGTTAACAATTTTGACCAAGCACAGAAAATCAGGCTTATGCCATTCATATATGAGATGAAGCTCTTAACTCTTTTAGACCTCATCACCTTAACTTTTCTAGCCCATATACCTGGCCTTTTGGGCAAGAATGATGTAAAACGAGACTTCTTATCTTTGACGGTCACAGATATTCATAGAATATAGATATGAGAACATCTATAACAAAAGAAACCGCTTTACACAGTTCAGTGGTGAAACATCTAGAAGAAACATTAAATGCTTTCCTAGTTGATTGAGAATAGGGTTAGATGGGTTTAAGTGTATGAAGATCTTTCATAAAAACCTTTTGCTGGAGGTTTTGAAATTTCATATAATTAATAGTTAAGAAAATTTGAATCCCTTGAATAGTCAATAAGAAAATGACACCAAAAATTTGTGATTTTAGTAAGCATAGTCTTTCCTCAGCTGAGGTACATACTTAACTACAAAAGGTTTTGTTTTGTGGGGAGGTTACACATCTGTTTTTCTTTACGGCTACTTTTTGTTATTAAGATAATTTTTTAATAAAGATGAAATAAATGTAATATTTATTCTAAATAAAATTCAAATGTTGGGAGTTTTTGTTGTTTTTTTTTGGTTGTTTCTTTTTACTTTATTAGCTCATTTTCTTCCAATATATGTAAATTCTCTGACAGTTTGATACTATCTAGTACAATGATCATTCGTTTGAATATCTCTGGCTTAATTTTTGTTTCAAATTTTGTTTTGTACAAGACTGAACGTGAAAAAAAGGAGTGAACCATTGTAATAAGTTTGCAACATTATTTCATTAACCACGTGGCTTTGTGGAGAAATGAAATAATTCACAAGAATTGTAATTTTTTTTTTCAAAATTTTTACCTAAAAAAACAAAGGGAAATATTTAGTGTATTTGATCTTTTTTTTTATTATTTGCTCTCATTTTTTTTTTTTTTTTGAAAAAGTGAACACATTGCACCAGTGTCCACTCTTTGCGTAAATCAATCATTTTTGGCATGTTTAAAATATAGTTTAAAAAAAAAAAAAGTATCATGGATGCAAGTCAAAGGTGCATACAATTACTTCATCAGTTAAACAGAGTTATAATTAGTTTCACCCCCTTACGAGGCAAAGGCATGATGATAAAGTACCCACTATAGATTACATGCAGGCCGATTGAGGTTTCAAGAGATCTCCTGTTTATTGATATGCCTATCAAGGTCCATTGTTCCTGTTCAAAATGCTGTGTGTAGCAGACTTTCAGAAAATTTGCCAAAAATGTTCAGTCTGCAGCCTTTCTTAAATTTTCTTCTGACCTATGCTGGGACCTTTTTTGTTTGTTTGTTTGGTTTTTTTATTCAATGTATGAATAAATAAAAGTCATAGTTTTTTTTTATGTATCTCATTAACCTGTTCAAATCAGAATTATAAGGTCTAAATAAACAATATGTGTGTTTTTACTTTTTAAATGAATGGATTAATGAAAAATGCCCGTTTTTGTTCTGTTTTGTTTTGTTTTTTGTCTTGTTTTGTTTTCCCTGTGGCCATTTACTTTTCAAACATAGAAAGTCTGTGCAGATAAAAGATATGCACAGCAGCTTTAGAGTAAAATACAAGGACATAAGTAAGGCACAACAAACTGTTCAGATGTGGAAATTCATTTTTAAGCAACACAAGCTAAAGCAGATCTTGTTTTATTTCCTTTCAAAATCGTTCGATTCAATTTTTCTAAATAGCTTGTTTATATTTCTGTTGACTTCAAGTTAGATGCCACTCAAATTAAAATGATCAATCGTATGAAATAATACATTGTTAAAGTAGCTATACATTCTTCAAAACTTTGTAAAAATGACACAAGTAGTTTTGTTCTGTAAAATAAAAAATGTGTGTTTACATATTCAAAATTAAATAAAAGTTGATACCAAAAAGGATATGCCAAGCTATGGTAAAAATAAAACGAAAAGTTTCAGCCAATTATAAAATTCTCACATGAAATGTTTTGTATAATACAAGAATTGGGATGTGAACAAATGTGTACATGATGTGGTGATTTTTTTTTTGTTTAATTGGCATATAAAAGTCAGTCACACGTTCTAATTAAAGGCAGAGAATATTGAAACTTTATAATTACATAAAAAGAATAACTGGACCATCAACTTCATCAGTTATTCAAAGTTTCTTTTTTTTTCTAGTAGACATAATATGTGGAATAGGAAAGACATGTTATCAGGTAAATTAGCATCCTTTTCACAAGCTTTGCAATTTCTTAATTTTATCAAAATTGCTGGAAAAGTACACAAATCTTTTTCATATCTTTGACGAGATGGAAGAACAATTTCAAAAAGGCCGATTAAGCCTAAAATAGTTCAAAATCCCCTGATATGGAAGTCTAAATATTAGTTCAAGATTTATCAAAAAGAAGAAAAATATATCTTTCATCAAGTCTTATCAGTAGATACAAACCTGGTTTTCATTCAAATCAAAGTTTCTAAGGGAAAAATAGCTCTACAATTAAATACTTTTGTTTGATTAAGTTTCATAGTAAGTAATTAATATCTCACACGCCCTCAGACACTTCCAATTCAATGAGTGTTTGGATAAATGTTTGGTCATCTCTATTTTTTTTTTCCCACGATTTCATTCAATGAATGATTCTTGGTTCCATGATCTGTGACAGTAATCTATAAAAACCCTGAATGATCATCAAATTGAGGATTGTACAATTAAATTGTGGCGTTGAACTATGACATTAACAACAATAACAAAAATCCAAACAGGTAACACTATTTTTGAATTTGATTACTTAAATTTTTGTTCTTAAAAGCTTCAATCTTATCTTCTTATAACACCCTATATGATTTGCTTTTCAACACTTATTAATTAATCTATGGGCAATAATAAGGAATTCTATAAGCTCCCTGCTATTTACTTAGACATGAATCAAGTGCATTTGTATAGTTATTTAGTAAGGAGGTTATTTTCAATTCCATCTAGGCCACATCAGGAAATTTCCACTGCAAGATAGCGCCATCTTCACTGACACTCACTATGCTCTTAGTATCAGGGGCAATTCGAATCCTTAAAATAGAAGCACTGTGGCCTCTTCCAACATGAGTGACCTCTCCTTCTCGATAAAGCCACAGCTGAATGAAATAAAAAACAGAGTAATAAAAAAAATTAAAAGACATTTAAATTTCTTTTTCCAAAAACCTACGCAAGTATTTTTAAAAATTAAAAAGCTTGAAGGAGATAATTGAAGAGGAAGTGGCTAAAATAAGAATAGAGCTCAAGAAGTTTTCATACTCTCAAGATTAGATGAGCCTCTGCCAAACGTTATAGTAAATGTCAGCATTTTCAGTATAAGATATTCCTATCGCGCTTTTCCCAGGTTGCCCAATTTCAGATTCAAACTTGGTGGTCTGATAGCAACTTAGTTAGATACTCTTTCAGGACAATTTTTCAATTCATCTTTTTACCTTTACGTTTTTTCAAATCTTTCAGATGATACACAATTGCAATAAATGAGCCTTTATTTGTATTTTTTTAAATAATACCTTACAGCATTCCAATTCTATTCATGTATGGGTGTTACTGATTTCATCATCATGTTGATATTCCTTCATTGAAATGATGATTCTTTTTTACTATAAAGTCAAATTGGACTGACTGCATTCATTATTTCCTTACCAAATAGACACAGAGCCTTTGAGAGAGGTCAAAGGAACACCCAAAGTTAATATACAGCTCAATCTTGATTATTGATTCTATCTCGATTTTCATTTTAAGAAGGTGTTTGTAGGTGAAAGTAATGGCAAAATCAAAGCAAATTTTATCTTACTTAAAAATTTCATAGAAAAGATTTGAATAAATTCAATGCTAAGATTATTGCAAAAAAACAAAAATTGCAAGTCTATTTTATTTAACAACAACAAAAGAAAAGCCCATTTCTGATCATACTCACCTTCAGAAGTTTCTCCTCTCCACCAGTCACAAAAAATTGTTTGTCAGTTGTGATATCCATGAAACTGATTGCACCAGCTTTGGCGCCCTCAAGTTCACGCACAACGGAGCCATCAAAGGTTTCCCAGTAACCGATCTTGTGATCAGTACCACAGGTAATGATCTGCAATTCTTCTTCACCGTAGCATACGCTCTTGAACAAAGTATTAGCAAACACAACATTTTTGCGATTGCCCTTTCTGAAAATAATAATGGAATGCATATTTAAATATATGTTGCTGAAGATTCAACATTAAGAAATATTGTCCTTAGCTATACATTTGAAGAACAAAAAAAAAGCATAAATGGCTAAAAAAATGTACAAGTAAGAAGTAAGAAACTTTTTAACAGTATAGGGACACACTAAATATTTAGATCTTCAGAGTAAGCAAACATCACTGTTGCTATGACTACCAGTATCAATAATATTTTGAAGTGAATAAGTTAAGAAAGATTAATTAAAGTACATGTAAATGTTGAATTTTGCATAGATTCTTTTACCAAAGAATCTACATGTGTTACCTGTGTGATGGATTTATCTCATTTCATATGTTCAACTGTACAATAAAATCGCAAGGTATAATGTCTTGTTTATTCATTGATTATATTCTTGAACAAATCTCACAGCTGATATTTATAATAAAATATTTTATGTTATATTTTATATTTTATATCATATAAAATTTTTAAAAAATATAATCCTTTAAAACAAATAAATGCCATTGCCATCTTACGTCAAGTCCCAAACGATAGTGGTACCATCTCCACCAGCAGAGGCGCACTCTTTGTCATTAGACCTGATGACAATCTCTGAGACAAAATTCTTATGCTCTTTCATGCTGTAAACCAGTTCTGCCCTGGTCTCCTTTTTCCCTTTGATATCTGTGCTAAAAATGAGATC
>BLXT01003598.1:285041-300599 GCA_019648995.1 Plakobranchus ocellatus
AAAAAAAAAAAAAAAAACAGCATGAAAAAAAACGATTGATATCCATGTTAAAAATCTGATTTCAGACTCACAAAAAAAGAAAGAAACAACATTTGAAAAAAAAGTTTGATATATGTACTAAAAAATGAGATCCCAGCCTCTGACCTAGCAAGAAAAAGCATTCTAAAAAAAGTTTGATATCTGTGCTAAAACTGAGATCCCAGAAATTAATAAAATTTATTGGTTTCCTCAAAATGAGATCACTTAATTACGTTCTAGAATGCTTTTTCTACTGCATGTTATGAAAGATGGGATGGGATTTTTATGAAGTAAATAGGAAGTACTAATTGGAGGGGAAAAAGCTGGAAAAAAGATTTGTTTGCAATGATTCAAAACATTAATATTTATATGTCACTTACCATGCCTTCTCCTCCTCCACTGATGATTGTGTCCCCTGACGTGTTGAGAGCTACAGCTGTCACACCTTTGTTGTGAGCATCCATTACAACGTGTTTGAGCTCCAAAGACATGTCTTTGGCATTCAGACCAAATATCCTCATTTTGCCATCATTCCAGCCTGGAATGCCACAACATTGTAATTCATTAGCTCTTCAGAATGAAATATGTTTGTCTCATACAATTGCTTAATTTAAAAAAGCAATGGCATTGCAAAAATATTTTTTGATTACCTCGCTCCAAGATTATAGTTAAAGGTATTTTTAAAAGTTAGAGACATGTGCTGTTCATGGATTCATTTATTAAAAAAGAAAGTGTGGTATTTTTAAAACATATACAGGAATCATGGTCACACCTATTGCATATAGTATAGTATAGCCCAGTTTATTTGTTATTGCACCGTGGGATACCTGGATTTAGCACCTTATCCGAGCTTTCCTTATCAAATCTAAGAGTAAAATATGCTCTTTTGATTTCAATGTTTTTTGGTTTTGAAGGTAACTGAGATCTTTCTTAAGCATCATGAGAATCATAAGCAGTCATTCTTCATCCTAGCACCTTTCAACTAAACTGTAGCATTTACAATAATGTTAAGCTTGCAACTGTCTTGACTTTAGAAGCAAAACTACAGAATGTTTTAATTATGATTTATCTCTCATTTACGACATTTTTTTTTTAATATTCTTAAGATATCAAATTTTTTTACCTGTTACAATCGTTTTGCCATCTCTGGAGATAGCAAGAGCGTTGCAAGTCTTATTAGCAAGTACAAAGCGCCTCAGCTCTCGACCAGTGCACAGATTCCACACACGGATTTCACCTTGCTGGCAGGTCAGCATCAATTGAGACAGGCCACTAATTTGAGTGATATGATGAAAAAAAATTCAAAGGAAAAAAAAATTAGCCATTGTACGTTCAAAAGCTCAAAACAAATAATAAAAGCATAACAAGCATTCACATTTTTTAAAAAATTACCTCACTCTAAACGAGCTTAAAGAACACCACCATTTTTACTTAAGGCTAATAAAACTCTTTACTTAGAAAAACTGCCAGCAATTTACTTCATGCGTATGATAAGAGAAAGAAAATCAAGGATTAGAAAGATCTAGAGAGAGACCTGGCCAATGGAATCGTAGATATATGGTTTACTTATTTAGATTTGTTATAAAAGATTTCAAATTGACTTGGAGGTATTGCTCTCTGAAAGGTATTTCTATCTGAAATGCATTTTTGGTAAGATTGTAACCTCACTGATAACAAATTTAAAAAAATAATAGAGAGAATCTCTCCACAGACTTACAAGGGGAAGATGATGTCATTGACCGGACATGAGTGACATGTCTTCACTAGTTCTGCTGTAAAATCAGCAAACTGGAACTTGTATACCTGAGAGTGAGCTGTCCCTACAAAAAACTGAAATTTAAGAAAAAATACAAGTTAAAAATGTAAAATGTTTGAATTGGAAGAAAATTAATATTTTGCATAAGTTTTCATAATTTGTTTTCAAATTAAAAAAAAACAAACAATAACTTGAAGTAGTCGTAGAATCAGCCTAAAGGCTTCATTTGTAGCAAATTTATATAAAAGTCTGAAAACATTTCCTTTGCAAATTCCTATGAGGAGGGAAAAACATAACAATTTTATTTCAAATTTTGTTCCCTTTTCAAATTGTACACCATGTCCAAAAATTGAAAGTATCCCCCTGTTGTAGATTTGAGATTGCCACCAATGGCAAGCCTGATACGAACCATAAAAAAAAATATGATCACATATATTGTGAATTAGGGATTAACACCTAAAGGACCGTAAACGAGAATACTCGTGAAAGAAAACCAATCATAAAAGATTAGTGACGAGTATTCTCACAACGGCTAGTCCACTACTTGATTCCAATCTAGACCTTATTTTGTACATAAAAACTTTGAAAACACTTATTTTGAATTTCTAGTAACCTTTTGATGGGTATACAAACGAAGGATTTCCATTATAGGCTTATCACTATTGATGTTAAAGCATGCATACAGATTTTGAGAAAATGGGGGCAGCAACTCCGGTCCTGGGGGTTGAACAGGGGGGTGGCAGCCCTGATCTGGGAGGGGTAACTCTAGGGTGGCAAAGCCAGTCCTTTAAGTGTTAAAGAGTGGTGAAAACAGTACCTGATGGCCAGAGCCTCGCTTGGCAATAGATGTAATAGCGCTTGTTTCCTCATCATGTTTCCATGGCCTATTGTAGAAAGGGTCAACATTTAAAGATTTATAAGCTTCCAAGAGATCCATCCAAACAAGTTGCTTATACCATTTTGAAAATTTAACTCTTGATATTGCCTGAATTTACTTTTTTCAGTTTGTTTTTTTTTTCTCATGGTGAAAACTGGAACACAGATATGCTACTTCTGTGCCAGAATGTAATTATTTCATTCTATTTTAATTTGAAAGAAGGAAAGAACCAACTCATAATTTCTTTTTCACAAAATTTTTTTATAAAATATCTATTTTACTGGGACTTTTTTCAAGACTTTTGGAATTCTGATAATTATTTGTTATGAATTTGTTTTGTTTTTTTATAATAATTATGTTTCTCAACATTGAAATGCAAAGAATAAGCCATCAAATTATCAGTTTACAGTGTTAACTTTATAAGAGGGAGGAAAGCTGAACAGATAAACACGCTGACAGGCAGACAGAAATGCAGTAGCACTGTGAAAAATAAAGAATCTCAATCAAGTGAGGTCATTACAAAATGACTTAAATGATGCTAAATACAAAAATGAAAGCAAAAAGAATGACAATAATTATTGTTTCTAGTTTTAAAGAGGCACTCTTAAGCTCCGTTGCTTCATAAAAAAAACTTCATTTTATACCTGTTTTAAAAATGATTGAAATGAAACTACATACTGTGCATCTGAGCGATGCTTGAAAACAGCCTTCACTTTGTTTCCATTTTCAAAACAGACACTGATGTCGAAATTTCCTACTACTCCTGCGCCAGTGCCTACAAGGATGTTGAAACCTTTGGATGTCATTTTGACAAAGGACAGTGATGTGACACCAAGGCTGAATTTGTTTTTGGTTGGAACCTCAAATTGCAAAATGTTGGTGTTTTTGTTAATGCACAGAATATCTCCAGTTGTTGTGCCACAGAAAAAGTAAGGCATCTTGGCATCCTGGTCATCTACCATCTGGAATGGGTTTAAAATTTCCTTTATTTTTACATACATACTTGGTATTGAATAGTGTTTGTAAAATGTATTTAATAAATTGAAGGTAAAAACATTATTAGTTCTTTACTTGTTTTTTTTAATTAGGTTTTTGTTAGTTCAAGGCTTCTTTTAGCACCAAAGAACAATTTCATCTATTCACACAAAAGAAAAAAAGTAGGAAAAAATAAGATAACCATTAATTATAAATCAAAAGAAAAGTTTTTTTTTTTTTTTTTTAATATGTACCCTTGCATTAGCTTCTGTTAAAACTACAGTGAACTTGCTCTTTCTCTGTTCCCTTGCTATGATCTTGGACTACTCATCTATTACATAAGCTATAGCAGATGCTTTGAGCATATATTTCTTTTCATGGGCTACCAAACATCTCTGGTCACAAGTGCCAAAATCATGCTTGAGCTCTATAAAAATGTCAGTTATTGGTACTAGGTGTTCTTAACAAAATTGCTGCAACAACAACAACAAATCATTTGATTAAAGATACTAACTATGCATAATAACTATTGCTAGTCTATGTGATACCACTGCATATACTTACCTCAATGCATGTGATTATTCTTTTAAAACCACCAAGATTGGTGTTTGATGGTCTGATCTTTCGGTTTTCTTTGTCAATTGTCCATACTCGCAAGGTGTTACTGTGAAAAGTAATTATTTTTTCCAATGATGGACAAATATTTATGGTCAGTAATACATCATCAATCTGTATTTTCTTTCCATCTGGTCAATCCATCTTTATACAAAAGTGTTGCAATATTTTTTTTTCTTCTTTCACTAATCCTTTCTCTTGACCCATAAACTTCCTGTTTATAAAATAACTCAATCTATTTATTTTCTTCCTAGAAGCTTTTCAATGGTCAGTTTCTAACTGACTTTCACTATTTCCTTCAGGTATTTGTACATGCAGCAGTGAATTCCAATGAATACAATAAGAGTGATCCTATCGTGATAGCCTTTCAAAAGTCTCATTTTTACATTGACATGTCTCAATTGCAAGCAAGTTAGAAAAAAAAATACATGTATGACACATGACTCACTCTCCACCAGTAACAAATTCCTCATCTGTGACATTGGATGTGGCCAGGCAGGTAGTGATACCAGCACTCTCAACTTGAGCTGGTGAGCCACAGATGGGCTCTTTTGTGCACATATCCCACACCACCACACTAGAGAAACAAGGTTAATGTAATAAAAGACCTGCAAGATGATTTCCATAGAAAAATGGCACACCTATATCACTTTTCTCTTTTATTAAAGATAAAGATGAAATCACATATGCACCTTTTGACATATCTATTGTAACACATGAAAAAATGAACTATTATGACAATTAGCTGCTACACACCTAATTTCTTTACAACATAACTTTGTCAATGTATCCAGGTTTGCATAAAATCACTATCTCTGTGTTCAGGTATCCCAATTAGTATAAAATAAAGGCAATCTTATCATACTTAATACAAAATGGATAGAAAAGTTAATATTCATAGAACCAAAGGGTTCAAAGGATGGGAAGAGGGTTCTAAAATTCAATTTCATTTTCTTTTTCTGACTTCCTCCTTTAAACTCTTCATATATGTTACCTATTGATTTGAAAAGTAGATTCATTTTACATAACTTTCATCCTTATTGACTTGAGCTGCAAGTTATCAAATGTATCAGAATATGTTTTGAAGACTAAACAAAGGTATTATTGGACAAAAAAAAAGACAGTAAATAATAACATGTTTCACTTACGAGCCATCATCTTGACCGCCCAGAGAAATAACATATTTTCCATTTTTAGAAAATGCAAGAGCCTCAACTTTGACTTTATGAAGATCCCATTTTTGAATTGATTCTTTTGATGCATAGTCCCATAAAATGATTGAAGCCTGAAACAACAAATATTGTTCAAATTTTGCATTGAAAAAAGAATTTTTTTCACCGAAAGCTCAAAGTTGTTGGGTTTTTTTTCATCATGAATAATTTGTGAAATTTGTCAGTAGCAAGGAAATCTGCACCTGTTTAATTTGTTAGAAACCTTATCATTTTTAAAATAATCTTTGTGAATACGTACATTCTTTGAAAAGGACATGAAAGGTTTCGAGCTGAATTGAGGAAAATATCGGGGGTTTTTTACATTTTGAGTAAGCTTAACCATAGTTAGATTCTTTTGTGATCAATAAAGAATGTTATGGCTCATCACAGCCTAGAGCATTTTTCTATGATGTTGATAAAATATTGAGTTATAATAAACAATACATTTGTTTTAGATATTAAGTCTCGTTTTGCTCCCTTAGCCTTTATATGTCAAAATAAAATAAAAAATGCACAGACAAACTTTTTGGCGACATTAAACCATTCAATAAAGAGTTTACATGGCCACAAAAAAAAATTTTTTTTTTCAATGATTACAAAGTAGAGCATGGCAATTCAAGTAGTAAGCCTACCTTGAAGCCCATATGGGTCTCCTGACCTGATACAAGATATCGGCCATCATTTGAAATGGCAATGCAGGTCACATTGTTTGTGTGTTTGGAGAGAATACACTGCTTGGCTTCACGGGTAATGTCTTCGATGATAATGTTGCAGCCAAGGGGATACACTATGTGCTCTCTGTCAGGGTGCACAATCAGGCCACTTGGAACTTTGCCTTCAAGAAACAAAAAAAAATAATTGTTTATTAATAGAATCAAAGTAGTAAATAGCTTCTCTGCCTCTTTTCTGCTTTTATGAAATCACTGATATTTAATTGATACTGACTCAGCAACTAGTCATAGAGGGTAGTTTTGAAGAGAATAAATTGTTTTTCTTTTTTAAAACATAAAAGGGAACCTTCTCCTGTTCTGGGAGCACACGATGTGGCAAATTTAATAAAATTATGCAGCTGAACTGAGAGCCCTTAGGCAAAGGGAAAGAACTGTCCTGTCTAGCAAAGTCTTGTCAGTTTAAGAGACTATACATCGTCAGTCATAAGCATAGCAAAATTTTATAAATCGAGTCTTTAGCTCTTCTCATTTTGCAAAATATCCTCTTTTCTGTTCAGTTTTTTAATGCCAGGATCTTTATTGGTAGGCTGTGAACATTTCATATCTTCATTGTGATTATTATAATCTATATAAAAATGTACATAAGTATTATTTTCTTACTTTGAAAATAATAGTGATTATGATCGTCATCATGAATACTCTTTTTGTGGTATTTTTATCTAATAGCAGTAGTGCTAGTATTAGTAGCAAACATTATGCTGGTGATGAAAATTATATTATTATGCAAAACCTTGGTGAGGTTTAGGTGCAGCCTAGTTTGCATTTACTCATCTGGAGTGGAGGACAGCCTGAGGTAAGCCTCTGGCTCTACACCTACAATGAACAGAATGCTAAGCTACCTCAAAGCAATCACAAGATGAAAATTAAGAAGATTTCTCTCTTAGATCCCCAGGATAAGAAGCTACTTTGTGCATCATATTTAAGACTTGTTCTTTTTTTTTCTTTTCAATAGAATGGTCTTCTAAGAGAGATGATTTTTCAAAGAAAACTTTTCTCCAGATGGAGCATTTGTGTTCAAGGCTTAAACATTTTCCTTACATAGACTGGGCCACCTGCTAAATCAAGCAATTTTACTGGATGCTAAAAATGTATTCCCTATGAACAATTTTAAAAACTTCAAGTTTATTTTTTAACAAAAAAGTGACAAAGCCATTTGACATCAAGAAAGAAAAACCATAGTCAGAAAGTGTCATCTGAATTACACCTAAATAGTGAGATGAAACCAAAATTTGTAAAATTAATATTCCTCTATAATAAATGAAATAAATGCACCATTTCAACACCATGTGAGGCTCTCTGCAGAAAGGGCCCAGATGGCAAAATTTTTACGTCAATGTTTTTCCACATTTATTGGAAGAGGAATATTTCCTGACCATTTTGCTTTTTGAATTATTGAAAAATCTGAATTATTTTTGAAGTTATGTTGATTTTTTTTTTTTGTCGGAAAGTATAAAAACATTGTTTTGGGAAAGTAGCATTTAAAGTTTCAGGTAATATTTTAGGATACATCAAGGTCTAGAGTTGGCCCTTTATCCTGTGTTGAGCTTTCCTCTTCACCATTACTTGTTTCAGACACAAACTAATCATAAACCAACTCATAAAGTTCTTCATCAGATGCAATTCCCAGCATTCCATGGTGTGTTAACTGATTCAGTGTCTCTCATGAAGCTGACGATTTTAGATTTACAATCTTAAGACTTTATTGAACAATGTGATCTGCAAATTTTGCAAGTAAGTTGTATTTTCAACCTTAAATCAAACAATTGAAATATGCGTCTACAAAAGCATTAGCCTACCCCTGGCCTACAGTGTAGCAATAGCAATATCGCTAGTTGCTAGTAGACAATAATGCGCAAACAGAGCTACTCCCATGAAAGGGAATATATTCATGCGCACTTGTTTTGGTATTAAAGTAAATTTCGATACCAAATATGCTAAAGTAAGAAGCTGACCAGACATGCAACATTGAAAACTTTACGCTTTTTCTGTAGGCCTATTTTTTCAACAGAACATGTGTCTTAAAACAATATTTAAAAAAAATATTTAGAAGTCTTAGATTTGTGGAATCAAAGTTGAGATGTCAATGAAGCTATTAATACAAAAAAATCCAAAACGTGGGAGAGGTCGATTTCTAACATATTTTGCTCTGTATCTCAGTTACTGCCTTTGCGACATCTGGGCCCTTTCTGCAAAGAGCCTCACATAATAACAAATATTTTGAATCAAACGATAGATGGGCACGATCTTCTTTATCCTCTGGCCGAGGCTTTAGCGAGGGTAAAAATATCAAGCCATCACCTGGATCCTAGCTAATATGAATGTTTGCCATGGTCGCCATCGAGAGACCCACAACATACAACGAGAAACAGATTTTGGTTAGCTTGGTATTTTCAATTACAAATATATTGTGCTTTTAGTCAAACAAACCATTGAATCCGATGATTCTTTCCAATTCCAATTCTCTGGTATCGATGACATCTTCCTCTCCTGCCATTGTGTTAGATTTTATCACACGAACGGCGTAGAACACTAGATCAAGCAAGCCGAGATCAACAGTATGGAAGGATTGATGGAGTTGTCATGGGAAACAAACATGGCGATCTAAACTATCCTCTTAGCTTCAAGTTCGATAACTCCCACAGATTGACAAAAGATTCAGTGGTGAAAAATATTTTGTTCTGCCGTTTTGTTTTTTTTTTTTTTTTGTTTTTTTTTTCAGTTCGTTGTTTTTGTCTTCATTGATAGGATAAGGTCGTAATTGGGGGACGCAAAAATAAAAATTACCTACAAAACGTGATTATATTTTCAAGATCTTTGTTTTAGTAATATTTGAATGGCTATTTTCATTTCGGACAACCATTACTTTGATAAAGGCCTTTTGTCAACTGAAATATTATGTTGGTTCTTTTTCTTTTATTCTTTTTTTAAACCGTACTGTCGAGGTAGAGACGAAAAAAATTGAATTCACAAATGTTTAGATATTGTGTTTAGTCGTTAGCAATCGATATTATCGACCCAACTTTTGAATTATATTTAGTAAGAACGTCGTTAATGACATTTGCTTCATGAAGGGGCATGTTTTTGTGTGTGTATGTGTGCGTGTTTTTAGGTCCTTTTTGCGATTTTGATTTGTCTTAGCCTTTTAATTTTTATTTTTTTACCTACACCATTATGATGCTGTCCCAATGTGCATCGCATATATGTGTCAAACCTATAGTCTCATTACAAAACATCATATAATAATTACTAGAAAAAATATTAACATTTGAATTTCAAATACGATTTGTCCTGTATAAACATACATAATCATTTCCAACATTCTAGGATTTTTTTTCTTTAAAGTTTGATCTTTAGCCTGTCTGCTACATTCCTAGTTTCAATATGGCTATTGCTACACTGTAGGCCAGGGGTACGGCTAATGCTTTTGTAGCTGGCGACAACTCAAGTGTCAACAAAGACTGCTCATTCAAGTTTTCAGTGTTACACGTTATCTCGTCAGGTTACAAATCAGTGGGTCAGGTCAGACCGATAAGTAGGTCGCCGCTGGTTCAGCCATGGCCTCCGCCTTGCTAGCCCCGGCCAAAACGACAGGGTGGCGATTGTTCATAAATAATCGAATGAAATTTTTTTTAGTTGAACTTGAAGACGATTACACTGTGCTGTGACAACCGAACTTGTTAGGTTTACTATTCCAACATGATTTCATTAATATAAGATACGTTTTGTAGTTTGAAGCGTTAGGTTAAAAAGATATGTCGATGACTGCCATTTGATCCCCATCCGCACCGCCTGATTTCGAAATCTTGCTAATCATGAGAGGCACTTTTTAATGTTTAGGCTGAAATGTCTGTCTGAGTTCATATTTTATCCACCAGGCTCACAAATATAAAAAAAAATATTTAAAAAAAGGGTTTTGAGGTTATAGTATGATCTTTATGTCTTATAAAAGATACTATATCAAAATTTCATTTTTTTTTAATCTATAAAAATGAGCCAACTAGGTGCGTTATTGATCCTCCTGAAAATACTAGCATTATCAGTTTAAAGGGCAAGAGAAGACAAATTTGTCACCAGAGTAAGGGAGATTGTAAGTTGTAATGGTTTGCAATTTGCAAGATGCAAAAACTCGCAATTAGGGATTAATTTTCGCAGCACTAATTCAATACGCACTGTCATTATCTTAGACTTGTTATATCCTTGTTGTAAATCAACACAAATGGAATGAAATCTAATCAGTGTGTAAATCTTGTCTGCCATGGGTGAAACAGCCTGAAAAAAATTTTACAGTCAAATGAAAAGGAACTTGAAAAGAGTTTGTGAGAGAAGTAGAGAAATTTTGGAGGATGAAGATATATCTTACTGGTCTTTCTCTTACATACATACACAATATTCCACTTTTATATACTATTATAGATTTTGGTCACTTACTAAGAACAAAAATAACATCAGCTACAAAGAGATGGGTTTCTCAGTGCTGATTGCCCGTAGAGCGAATGATCTGAAAGTGATGTTTTTTTTTCCTCTTTCAAAAAGGCTTGTCCACGGGTGCTAATTAAGCCTAGAAGCCGATTGCATTTTGATGTTGTTGTTTTTTGTTTTTTTTTTTCGTGCTTCATTCTGTTCTAATAAGAATTAAAAAAAAAAAAACTCACACTTACACACACTCTCTGAGAGTCCTGAATATACTACAGCCCCAGCTTATTTAAATTCGACCCAGTACATTCCTTAACTCTGGTAGCATAACGTTTAGTATGAAGAAGAAAAGTAAAAAAGAAAAAAAAATCCGCAGAAAAACAAAGACAAGTTCATTTGGTATCGAGTACGCATATAAATGAGCCTTATGCCCATTTAGCTGAACAGCACGCGGCATGGTGTTTGCAATGCATTGTGGGAATTGCTCTTGGATGTAAACAGAAGTTCAGGGTATGTTGTTTTCCTGCCCATGAGCTGCCATCTTTCGCGGTGCAAGTCTTTGATATGTCTGGAATACAACAACCTACAAACAACCACGCTCTTGCCTTGTTGGCTCTCAAGTCAGCTCCAACTAGCCCTACAAGAACAGCATGGAGTCCAGACTGTGTTGGGTCTGCAATTGCACGGTTAGAAGGCAGAGACTTCGAGTTTACAATGAGGAAGCCACGCATAACCATAGGCCGAAATAGCAGTAAAGGTGATGTTGATGTCAACATGGGCCACTCTAGTTTCATATCTCGAGTTCATCTTGAAATTTTTAATGAACACCCCAATTTCTTTATGAAGTGCAATGGAAAAAACGGTGTGTTCATCGATGGCATATTCCAGAGAAAAGGAGCTCCTCCTCTGCAGTTGCCTCGCACGTAAGTTGATCAAAACGAATGAGTCGATAGATCTTGATTAGTCTACGGCCCTGAATGAAACGCTTTTGTTTACAAACAACGCAGTTTTCATGCATCACGGAAACAGTGTCGAACCACAATGAATTGCATAGTCCGACTTTAAACGATATGGTGCTCAATCAATGTCGCATTTACATTCAATCACTGTATAATTTTAAAGGCATTTTTTCTTTTATATTTAACATTAATTTCTTCTTCGTAACCATGTGGTCTATCCAAGATGGCGGCAATGTAAACAATTCATTTGTTGTGACTGCACAAAAAGCAAAATACAAATCCGACCGTGTTTATAAATGCAGTCCAATAAAATTCTAACCTGTGCTAAAATCACATCAATGCGAAATGTTGTTCCCACATGTTAACAAAAGTATCCAAATCAGTCTAAATGAGTCATAAATTGCATTTTGAACATGGAATCTGTAAAAAATCAGAGTGGCGTCAAAAACCACCTCTAAGACATAGCTGAAAAGTATTTGTGTTTTATTTGATAAGATAAATATTTCATGAGGCTTGGCCAAATAAAAGTATGATTTTAATATTTAAAGAGCATTTTTTTTTGGCTCAAAGTTGAAAGACTAATTACTATCACTAATAGGGCCCGCTGTTAATAGGCCTAATGGTTCCTTAGTCTGGAAATCATCTGGAACTTTATCCTCATTAAATGATTTTGTGAGCAGTGTGCAGTGGTTGAAATTCGATAGATATAAATCTAAATTCAATTTTGATTGCAAAGGCTGAACTAAGAGATAGACACATGACTTTTCCAAATGACATTCTTCATATCTTTTTAGTATTTTGGGGGCATCATATTACTCTGAGAACCAAATTTGGCAATTAAATGCAACAATCTGCAGTTTTTTAAAAATTTACTTTGAATTCAAAAGAAAATCATTTTCACCCAGAGGTTCAGATGCAAAGATCCAAGAGTGGTTGGTGGGTTGTGTGTTCATGAAGTTTGTGAGATCAATCTAGTACATTTGGCCCATAGCAAATGGTGGAATGGACGCGGGTGGTGTTAAAATTACAATTAAAGTGCATGTATTTCTTGTGTTTTCATGACTGTTCATCATTTGCTGAGAAAAGAATGTTAATAAAGTCATGTGTATAAATCTCAAATATGTTAAAATAGGCTATGATGTTTTGACCTTGGGATTTTCTTTCTCAAATCAAACCAAACCCAAAACATCAGACAGATTCCTCTAGCTTGCCATACAGATACAAGTCTTTTATCAGTATACAGTTTGCATTATCAGAAGCCTGTATGTTGACCTCAGGTGTAATAATATTAAAAAAAATAAATAAACAAGAATGATGTTGACCTTTATTCTCCAATAATTGCTAGTATTGAAAAGGATATTGCTCAGTTAGTGAAATTTAATTTTAAAGACAAAACTTGACAAAATAATGTAATAATTTGTTTTGTCAAGCTGTTTTGGTATTTATAATTTTTATTACCATATAAATTTGTTTATATTCTTATTTTTTCTTCTTCTTCATGTCCAGATGTATTTTACGGTTTCCTAGCACAAATATCAAGATTCAGTTTCAGTCACTGATAGATGAAGCTGTTGCTCCTCCCCCACCAGTGGCTGTGATCACTCCTAAGAAAAAGCCACCACTCCCTCCGCTTAAGATCAATATCCCTGAGCCGCAGGAGGCAGTAGCAAGTCCTTGCCCATCCCCTACAGGGACGATCAGGTAACATTAAAGTTATATTGCATTCATTTTCAGAGACAACGCTTGTTGTCACTTTTTATGAGATTTATTTTTTTTTTTACTTGTAATTAAAAAAGTGAAAAGTCCAACAGTATCTTTTAGCTTATCTTTCATAATTGCCTCTCAGAAGCAAAAACATCAGCATGCATGAAAAAATTGGGATGGAAATTTAAATCTCTCTTCAAAGTATGCAGCACAATCAATTGATACAAATTTTAGGAGGGAATACATTAAAATATGTTGATTGTGGTACTCACAGACACAGTCCTCCATGAAACGGTGACATCACTATCAGGGTTGTGATTAATTATATTTTCTTTAAGGTCAAAATAAATCAATCTCTGAGTTGTAAACTAATTCAATGTCGGCTTAATGTGTACAATTAGTTAGCTTCTTCTCAAAAATATGATCCTAATGGTTGAAATTATGATTGCGCTATATAAGGGGATGCCCATTTAAAATATCATTATTCATTTAAAAATAGAAAGACCTCAATGTCCTTGAAAAAGATTTGCAGTATTTGTCTTTGAAAATTGAAACGATTACTGAAGGTACACCAGAAGCCTTTCTTTCACTTGCAGTTTTGAAACCAAGACAGAATGCACAAAAGAAAATCTCGCTATTATGTTTAGTTTAGTGGGTAATGGGACTGAATGTTGGCCCTCACTGACAGATATGATTAAACCTTGGACATAAGATTACATGCTGTCTGTGTGTGAAGCTTTATCCTGAGATTAACCCCTTTCCGTTCATGCACATCTTTCTGTCTCTCTTCTAAGAGTATGTATACTACTTTGGTTAATAAATATGCTGCACAATGCCTCGTTATACAACAGGTTTTTGCCTTGAAGAATATCAAAATATAAGAAAATGCAAAAAATTCTCAAGATGTAAAGAGGTTGCAAGGGCAGATTTGAGTGCATTTTTATTAATTTGAAATATTATTACTTAGCGCTGTCGTTTAGATCATGATTTGATAAAGGGACCTTGGCACACTTCTCTTCTAGCCTGTGGTTGAAGTACTGTGGAAGCCTTTCTTTGCTTATCTCAGTTTGTAACTGGACTTGTAACTGAGTGATGAAAACAAAAGATATAAAAAGAAAAAAATGTAGAATAGTATTCAAAATATGTTTCTCTCTTTTTAAATGGCTAGCTATTGAGATCTTTTTTTTTTTCTTTGAATAAGACTGGTGTAACTTGTAAATAACTGTAGATTTTGTTATGGGTGATTAAAGACATTTTTCATTTTAATATGACCAAAAGTGTGCAAGTCTATTAAAAAGATTAATCCCTCCAATTTTTTTTTTTTTTAAGTTATTTTGTTGACTCTTTTTCTAAAACTCTCCCTAACCAGGAAGCACACATAAGAAAATGACATTTTTTAGCTAGTAGTGTGTTCCTCTGCCTAAGAATTGGAGCATTGATTATAAAAATAGGGGGAGGCTTCTTGGTGCATAAGAATTCAGAAGTCCCTATTGAGAGGCAGCAGTATGTAAGATCTACACTGTCTTGGTGTCTGTAAACCAGTTGCAACTATGAAATGTAGTTGTATTGGGTACACATAATGATAATAAAGTTTTCTTTTCAAACAAGTAACCGCGCTATTTTTTTTTGCATTAAAAATATGTTTAGTTTTTCTTTGTATAGTTGTTCTGGTGAAGGTGTGGGTAGATTAAAAGACTTTACCTTTGAATTATTATTTTTTATTTCTTGATATTTCAGTGCGGCCAACTCTTGTCCAACTAGCCCAAGGAGTGGATTTGCCCACCAACCTCGCTTTGCCCTTATCCCAGATTTGCAAGCAGCAGCAGCCTATGCTGCAGCCCACACTCACGAGGAAAGGGGAGACAACAGCAATAGTAGCGGTAATGGCACGACAATTAGCAACAACAGTGCCAGCACAGGGGCTGGAACAACTATCTCCGTCAGCTCTACGTCCACTCCCACAGGGAGTGATGGGTCTAGAGACGAGTCTAAACCCCCTTACTCATACGCACAGCTCATAGTACAGGCTATCACTCAAGCTGCTGACAAACAGCTTACTCTCAGTGGGATCTATGCTTACATCACTAAAAATTATCCATACTACCGCACTGCTGACAAGGGCTGGCAGGTTTGTTTCTGATTAAATTTCTTTTTTACTCAATCAAAAACTAGCTCAAATTTATTTTAAGAATTGGAAAGAAAATTTCATTCTCAAGAGGTTTGATTAAATCTGATGATACTGCAGAATTGTAGAGTCCCATTCTTGGTGGGTTTCAGACCTATCTCCTCCCCCCCCCCC
>BLXT01003598.1:329918-340225 GCA_019648995.1 Plakobranchus ocellatus
CCCCCAAAAAAAAAGTGCCTTAACACAAGCAAAATGCAAAACGTTTAATTTTCATCAACCCTTGCCGAAACATAAAGTCCACATTTGGCAGTCAAAAGCTATTCAGAGATACAGGAGAAAAAAAAACAAATCCACTGATATCAAATAATTCAAGTTAATGTAAAGGATGACAGATGCAACAAAGTACTGTCTGCATTCGAAACTACCACACTCACACACAAAAAAAATTAAAAAAAATGATGAAATTTCACTCAGGAATGGCCTGAAGTCCAAGAGCACCATATATTAGTCTTTCTTAAAAGCTTATCAGTGGTTCCCTCCCCAAAGCCTTGATTATAGAAGACAAGATCTTAAAAACTATAAAAAGTGGCGAAGAAAAAAATGCTCATTAAAAAAAAAAATCCCGAATGTTCACAAGAACTGATAACTCAAACAAAAAGAAAGGCTGCGTATTCAATATCTTCTGACACTTGCAGCAGCCATACTGTATCTGCTATCGCTCTGCCGTGACAGACTGCCTTGCATCATGACCGGGGTGCCCTGTATGGTTGGCTGGGCTATGTAGACTGGTCCCCCAGCTATACCACTTGTCATCATTGGTGCTTGCTGCATGGTAAAGGTAGTAGCTCCTCCTTGACTCATCACCACTGTGCCCGTTTCCCAGTCATCACCCTGGCCAGCCTGATGGCTCCAGCTGCCACTGTCAACAATAACTTTTCGTTCACTTTGTCCACTACTCCATCCACCCGCTCCTCCAGAACCCCTGCTCACCTCTGCAAAGAGGATTTTCGAAAAGAAAAAACATTTCCTACCCTATGATGAAAACCATTGACAGCTTTTTATACAAGGGAGTGTGGTATAATATTCCAATCTTGGAGTAATTATTATTTCAGAAATTGTACTGACAATGATTGTACTGATTTCATTCCAAAAACATCAGACTCCAGCAACTTCCTTCTGCTTTTAATTTTTTTTACATATTTTATTTCCTTTTGATTCCTCAACAAACAAGGCTTAGGATAGTATGATCATTTGAATTTTACCTCTCTTGCCACTTCTTTCAGGGTTTTTTGTACAAAATCCTTTTCAAACCATCAATTACAAAATGTTATCACAGCCTTACATTTTGTATAGTATGATCATTGAATTTTACCTCTCTCTCCACTTCCTTTAGGGTTTTTTGTACAAAATTCTTTTCAAATCATCCATTACAAAATGCATAGGTAGCCTTTCATTTCTTTTTTTTTTTTTTTTTGTTATATATATTATTTCAGGATCTGAGTAAGCCAATACATTTTGTGAGACCAGCTTCAATGAACAAGCATTATAAAAAAAAAAAAAAAGAAAGAAAAAAATCAGGTCCAATTCCAAGAGAGGTGGTGGTCTACGAAACACAAGAATTCCAAATTTATCTGACCCTTCACATGCTGCATTTATTAGTAATAATTTTAAAATACAACTTCCTTTGAAAATTGAATTCTTTTAAACCTTGCTAAATCCTGCATCAGATATTTCCAAAAAGACATATTTTGTTATGGGGATTTGAGTGGGTGGAGAGGCATCAGTAAAGATTTAGTTATGCCTAAAGTAGTATGAATAAAAATTGGTGTAATAATTTTGTTCTCTTTTTGAAATATAAACAATAATGCTGAATTTCTGTGAGTTTGATACATTACTATTTATACTGGAAATGTGTTACTCTATACGCAATACATACTCAATGGAATCCATTTAGTGACTTAATATGGTGTCCAGAATCTTAGAATATATAACTCTATATGTATAAGTAGCCATTGATGAATATGACTAGAGGGTAGAGGTTTGACATTTTTTTTTGTTCTTTTCTTTACCTTTCAAGGGCCTTAAAGGGATTTGGGGTTTAGTGATAAGTAAAAATCATAAGCTTTACTGAACGGAATTATCTTCTTTAATGATGGACAATATAAATTTTGAGTCTTAAAGAACAGAATCTGACCCACCCCCAAAAATTAAAGTTACTGATATAATTGGATTTACTTGATATTTCTACTGGAAATTGTTCTTTGGTTGAAAAACCAAAGCAGAAAAGAACAAAATTTTAGAAGTGATCACACAGGTATGAAAGCCTGCTAAATCCCATCACCTCTCTCAGATTTCCAATCGGACCTGGACTCGTGTCTAGGCCCACCCCTCGATTCTCGGGGTATGGGCCTCTCCTCCCGAGCTGACCTGGACTCTCTGGGGGACCGATGGTGCTCCTCCCTATGGTGATGGTAGCTAGATCGATGATGCTCCTCCCCGCCTCGCCTTCCACTGCCACTACTAAACTCTCTCTCTCGAACATCGCGTTCAGGGCGTGGATGACGTTCTATTGGTTCCTCATACCTGAGAAGTCGTAAAATCGTTCCTTTTTATATTCATGGTAGGAACCTACTGAGTAAAGTGTAGCATATAACTTGAGAGAAAAGATTTTCAAGCCAGTCATTTACTCACAATTTTCTTTTCATAATTCTATACATATTGATACAGAATTAATATAGGCTCTATCAATTACAAAACTAAGTAAATGCACCTTCCTTCAAACTGTATCAACATTTTAAAATCCTCAAAAAAAAAACCTCCCAACTCATTAAGATTGGCATGATAAAATACATACAAATGGAGGGATCCCCTGATTACAAAGCAGCCCCTGGTAAAATAAAGTGTGTTGCGATACAAGGATTACAAGATTAAATAACCAAAAGTAAGATAGAAGACAAAAGCTTACCTATCGTGTCGTGCACCTCTTTCTTCCCTGCGACCATCATATGATCGAGCAGGTCTCTCGAACTCTCTCCGCTCATATTTGTCTGTTTTGCGTTCGTACCGGTCGTGTCTAATGAATTTTAAGAAAAGCAATAGAAATATTTATCAACTGTTTCAGTCCTCAGGTGTGGTTCCCAATTTTTATCATAAATATTATATACATTTTCTCATTACACTTTATGAAATGTTTATGATTGGTGAAAAAAAGTATTTCTTTTCCACCAGAAATACAACTTACTACAAATTCATTGACCTCTGCAAATACAAAAGCTATAAATGTGTTGTCCCATGAGAAAACCTTGAATTAACCAACCAAAAGGTATTTCAGGTTTTTAGCCATGATTGTTGCCCTGATGTTCCTAAAATTTTGCTATTTGTTTGAAGCCTCTGAATAAATTAAATTAAACAATAATAGCACACATTTTGTGTTGAAATTTTTACTCTTAGAAAATCTTTTTTATTTTAAGTGAAGAGGTGGAAGAACATTTAAGGTTGATGTGCAATAAATGAATTTATTAAGGCCAATTAAAAAAAAAAAGCAATAAAACTTGCTGAAAAAGCAGATAAATGTATGTTGAGCTGAAATAACAAAAAACAAAAAATTAACCACAAGTATGACTTTTTCAGGTTTGACAATTGTGGCTAAAACAAAACAAGGAACCTGTTATGGATTTTCTCATGCCAATGTACAGCTTCAAGCAACTAGGGCTCTTACAGCATTCAAAACACATGGAGTGTGAAACTTAGTCCATAAAAAATAATTAGTGTGAGGAAATTATCTGATGCTTTTCATATTGTGGCTGGCAACTGAAATAGTAAAAGCAAGAAAGTTCTAACAGCATTCGTTTCTTACTTCTCAGGTCCACCAAATCTTTCAGATACATGACGCTTTGGAGGCCACTCTTCTCGCACAGAATGCTTTTCCGCAGAGCGCTTAACAGGGCGCCTTTCTTGCAACACTCTATTATATAAAACACAGAAATAGGATTATGTATTCTCTCCTGAGTAGAGTTTAATAAATGAAGTTACATATGATTATGATGGAGCATAATTTAAGTCTTTAGCAAAACATATTCCCTTTAACATTTTAAATTAAAGAGAATCACAAATCCAAGAGCCAATTCAAAAACTGCTTAGAAATTTCTTTTTAAAAAATTATAGACTAATCACAAAATTATTACGTTAAAGCATGGACATACACACATTTAGACATTTTATTTATACAAGAGTGCTTCCAAATGAAGAAATGAAAAAAAAAAAGGATTTTCCCCAGGTAGTGGACAATAAGGCCGCTGCAGGCGGAAGCATACCTAAAGGGATCTAGGGGCATGCTCTCTCAGAAAATTGTTTAAAATAGGACAGCAAATAAAGCCATTTAGAATCACTTTGACATCAATTTAACATATTTAGTTCCATATCAAGTAATGAAATATTTTTTTAGAGCCAACATTATTATGGACAATTCCGCAGAACGAAAATGTGGAAATCCGCAGAAATGCGGACAATTAGAAGCACTGATATAAGCCACCCTAATAAATGCCATAAAATTGTAGTGAGAATAAATACCTTTGTTGTTCTCTTCTATATGCTTCTTGCTCTCTTTCCATTTGTAGACGTTCTGTTTCCAGTCGAAGCCTTTCTGTCTCAATCCTTTCTCTCTCAAGTTCTTCCCTCATTTCCCTTCATTTGAAAATAGGCAAAATAAAAAAAAAAAAAGGTTCAACTTTTTTAATAATTCAGTGTCCAGCTTACAGAAGGAAAATGAAATTCAGTTGCACTAATAACAACAACAAAAAAAAAAAAAGAAAAAAGAAAAAGAAAAAAAAAAAGAAAAAGAAGAAGATAAGAATGCTTCTTTCTTTTTCTTTGAATATTCATTGCCTTAACACTTAAGTTGCTACAGCTCTTAACTCATAGGCTAAAAAGACGCATCAGACACGGGTGTCCGATGCCTTTTATGAATTTTTTTTGTCGTTATGGCTATAAGTGAAAAATAGGAGACTACTTCTAAACTTTACTTCAACTATTGTTTCAGTTTTATGCTCCTTTTGACCGTAAATAATGAATTATAAGCCTGTTTTGTTTATTTTTGTGTAAGGCTTAAGCAGTGGCACAAATTTCAAAGCTAGATCCAGAATGGCGTCCCGTCTGATGTTATCCCAGGATTGTGAGACCTTCAAAGCTTGAAATTTTGTTGTCAATACCCACAGAGTTTTATAAAATTGATCTGATTTGTTATGGGAACCACATCTTCAATTTTCTGTTTATGAAAATGTTTCCTTTGCTCAATACATCTTTTTCTCTTCAAATTATGTCTGTTGAAAAAAAAATTTTTTTTTTTAAATTCATGTAAAATTCAAATCCTTTTATATGTTTGTAAAGATCTAAATTTGAGTTTGAAAATACAAAAAGCAGAACTTAAATAGCTTTAAAAACAAAATCATACGTCTCCTGGGATCAGCTGACTCTTAAAGCCTGTGTCTTCATTGAGTTAAGAGGGTTTGCCAAAACGTGGGCTGTCATCATAGTTATGAACAAAACATTTTATACAAGCCCTACTTGAAAAAATTGAACTCATCAATACATACAGTTTGATTTGGTGAGTGGATTGGCCTACAAAGTACTGCTTTAAGTTAAAAAAAAAAACACTTTAATTGCATCCTTGCTGTTTAAATTAAACAAATAAGTTTTGTTCATAATCATGATGACAAAAACACCAGAAAAGTGATCACCCATCAACAAATAAAGCTCATCAACCACCAAATGAAGAGACACTGACCAATTTTTTTTACATAGATCTACTCCTGGTATTTAACTCTGCATGAATATTACCTCACTGGTATTCAACTAGGCTTTTCCTTTAATAATTGAAGATTCTTTTTTTCTAAATGTAGTAAAAACTGTGTCACAATTTGGGATCCACCTTTTGGCAATTGCTCTTAACCTAAAATACCCTCTCATTGCTGAGCCCTTTGTCAAAAAACAAAGGAATTATGATGGTTTCACATGAAGTATTGTATCTTTTAAACTATGCAAGCAAATTTCATGGACCTTTAGGAATAAACTGAAGACAGACCAAACATTATTTTGAATAATTGAATTCATGCAAATTAGGTCATATATGTCCACCATCTTGAATTTTTTATTTTATGAGGAAATAAAGAGGAAAACTTTTGAGTGATTGTGTTAGGAAATTGTGGCTTGTAATGTGACTAAATTTAGATGAAAAGAATGTGGATTTCATTATATTGAACACTTTTACAAATAGCTTGCAGTTTTACAAATTTTTTGGGGTAAAAATGAAAAAAAATTTGCATGCAAGTAACAAATAACAAACCAAATAAAGTCAAATAAAATTTCACAAATTTTGGTTGGCTCACCTCATGGTGTGTTGTGTTCTATTTTCTGAACTGCCCATTACACCTACAATTTGAGGGTTATAGTTTATTTTCCAATCTACAGGGTTTCAGATCCTCTTCCTCTACTCAACACTGCCACTGAAAATCACCAACTCCCTGATCAGATGCAGGAGTGCCACACCCACTTATGGGAGAGTCTCTTCTAGATCTAAATGTAGATGCTATATGTAACTTGAGCCCTATGCTTGTCACTAGAGAGATCTATATCAAATTCTGAGCCATTTCTGCCTGCAATTATGGTATCAGAGTCAGAATCCTGCTGAAGGGCATGGGGACATTGGCACAAGCCACTTCAAATATAGATCTAATGTTCTCTGCTACCACAACAAGAAAATTATATCAATTTTGAACACTAAAGCCTCTATTCTCGATCATATGCATAAAAATGAAAGTAAACAATTCCCTAAATCAAGGGAAGTCACTACAGCATACCACAACAAACCTCCAGAGCACCCAATCCCTGTTTCATCGAGTTAGTCTTGCATTCGAATGTAGCAATGCAAGTGTTAACACGAGTGTTTTCTTTCCTTACAGATAATAATGATAAGAGAGAAAAAACTTTCGAATATTATATAATACTGAAAAAATTAAACATCTTGAAAGGGCTTTAAATAAATCCAAAGTTACATTTAACAAATATCAATCAATAATACATTAGCCAAGAAAAAAGGTTTGAAAATATTTCTAAAGAAGGAAACTATCAATGCCTTTCCTTAAACCATCATAGGCATAACCATCTGATTCATGAAGAAAAAAAAATTAAAGAAATAAATAAAAATTCACTGATTTGTAAAACTGTTCTGTTACAAATGCGAAGTTATTTCAATATTGCTATTAGGCAAAGAAATTCTTGAAAAGAATTCAACTGAACAAAGAGCTAAAAATTACTCACTTATACAAATATTCAATGTGTAAGGGGGAACAATTCAAATTACTACAACCATGACACTAGTTCCTTGAACATGTCTTTTTTTGTGTCTGTCACTACACACATGAATTCTTATTAGTCTTGGAATATCATAATGTTTGAGTCAACAGTGTTTAATTTCAGAAAACAAATGTATGTATACATAAGAGTAGTTCCTTCCTCATTTGCTGTGCAGACAACTTAAAAATGTCGACAAAAAGAATAAGAAAAACAAAAACCTGGCCAGATATAATATCTAACTCAACATACCAAAAATTAAGTAATTCTCATTCATAGAACAGTCAAATCAAACTATTATTTAACATGTAAAATATCTAGAACTAACATTTATTTTTATGCACTTCCTGTAAAACCTAAACTCACCGTAACCGTCTTCGTTCTCTTTCAATTTTAATAGCTTCCTCCCTTTGCCTTTTTTCTATGAGCTCTTGTTTGTATCTGTCTCTCTCTCTATCCAATTGTCTCCTTCTTTCCTCATGACGCAAATACATTTCCTTCCTTCTTAAACGTTCTTGTTCTCGTTCAGCCTATAAATGAAGGAGGAAAAATGAAAAAAAGAAAGACATGCACGACATTATTTTGAAATTATGAGTGAATATATATTACATTATTTTTCTTTTACAATCTTTAAGTTTTAAAAAAATTTAATGCACTGTTTTACATGCCCATAGCAACCAAACTATGGAAAAGATGAGACTAAATGCATTTCCATAACATTTGAATGCCACCTAATAGCTTGAGGCAAGCAATACCAGGTTTGAAACCTGCACAGATTTTAAAAGGCAAAATCAACAAAAAAACCTCTTGAGACAAAAGAATGTTTGTTATTTTGCCTTTCATAACTCATTTTCCAGAAAATTAATTTGTTAAACTTTTTTCACAGAAATGATACCCTGCTTTGCGAGGTGTAATATATGGTACAAATATTGCTAAATTCTTGTAAGTCCGATTATACTTCAAATTTGAAGCACATATTCCTTAATGTAACATTTAAGTATTATCTAAACCATCAGGGTGTATAAAATTTGGTTGGGTAAGCTCTTAATAATGACAGCTTTCCGTCGTTCATACTAACTCTGTATAAAAATCTGGAAACTTAGAGATGAGAAATCTACATTGTAGTATCATGACTAGACAAGAATCCCTGCAGCCGCACCTCAGACAAATGGTGAAGATCCACTTGCATATATTCAATGCAAAGACTGAGGCAAACGTAGTGGCTGAATTACAATGATTTTTTTTTTTATTTCTGACCCCTCCCCCCCTCTAAAAAAGGGGGAGGAGGGAAAATTAATGCTACAATATTAAATATCAACATACCTTTATTTTTTCAAAAGAAAGGACATCCAACTCTTTTTTCTCTTTATCTGTAGCAGAATGGCGACTTTCTGTAAGAAAAAAAAATGGCTTTCCACACTGCCCATCACAATGAAATGTGTATGGAGATTGAAAAAAAAAAAAAAAAAAACCCAAAAAATGTCCACATACGCAACAGTACCTATACATGTCAATTGAATTAACCAATCAAAAAGGAAGTAGAATCTCTGCCTCACATGCATAAATGCACTGGTGAAATAGGCAGAGAAATAAGGCTATTGCTATCAAAAATTTGGCACTAAGCATTCACTACATGACCTGTTTGTAAAGGTTTAGTGCCCACAGGCTTATATTCTAATTTTGTAGATGAGCCTTTTGTAGTGCAGTATGAGTGTTTATCTGCTGAAATATTATCATACTTACCTTTATCCTTTCTTCTTTTTAATTTGCAGGATGAAACAAGACGTCCATTGGAACAGTATATTATGTCTGATTTATATTAGACACAGTCAGCAACTTCATATGGATGCTTTAAACTATGACATGTTGAGCTTCTGTAAATGAAATCAATTTTTGATTCTTACCTGGCTTTCCACTGAGGCTTCGAGATGATCTTTTTTCTTTGCCATCAGCAGCCTTGCTATCTTTCTTTTCTGGAAAGTAAAAAAATGTATGATTATGGGCAAAGGCAAATCAGCAAAAGATTTCAAAGTTCCAACATCAAGTGACCAGTCCAATAGAGTAAAATTACGCATCTCTAGGTCTAATTATAGAACACAAGACTTTATTCTGGTCTTTCCACAAGCGAAAAAAAAAAAGGGGGGGCATGGGCTTAATTCTATGCCAAAATATAAGAAATATTAACAGGACAAACGCAGAGGCAAAAATAGTTTTTAAATTTATTTTCATTTATGACATTTCTTATTTAAAGCATTATCCAGTCATAGAATTGATTATATAAAGGCAGCAATTCTTTTTAAATGTACAAGCATACTTAACCCAAGATCCGTGCGGCGCCGGTATATCGGCTTGACTGTGAGAAAAAATCGGGAGGCGCGGCGAGCCAGTTTATCGGCTTTGACCATCCCACCTGGTAACAGCGGGGAGCCGATATACCGGCTTTGTAGATAGACCCGCTTCCAAGTCAAAGTTCTCCTTTATGATTCACGTGTCAATCTTGTGGATTACTGTGTAATCTCTGTGATTATCAACCAATGAAATCCTAGAAAAATTTTGCAAGTTTCTTCCCTCCTGACAAAATATAATTGATGTGAAGTAGGGCCCTATGAGGAGGACAGATGAGGAGAAAAGGGTGACGTTTTGCCCTGCCTCATTGTCTTTATGATTCTCTGGAGTGTTTATAACTTTGAACTAGCAGAGTAAGTGTGTATGTGATAATGTTGGGGAAGAGCCTTTGAGTGTGTTTTTACTATTAGAATGAGAGCAAGGTCACTGACCCATTCTTGGTAGAAGGTAGGCCTAGAACACTGCCCTTTCCCGTTAGCGATACACACACACACACACATACACATCATGTCAATGACCGGTGACGCAAAGGCCAATAGTACTAGTAAACGTTATAGGCCTACATGTAATACTGTTGTGAACAAAAGGATAATTTATTACTTGAAAACTTAGGAGACGTTTTACAATTGACTTGGTACAGTTAGTTCAATAATGCAAGTCAGTGACCCTGACTTGAGAGTGGGCCTAGCCTTGGCTTGTTTGAGAATAAGAAGGATAACAAATTAGTATTGCGCTGTGGTGTACATGTATTGTAATTAAATTTTAGCTCAGACTCAGATCAAAAGTACATAAATACCCAATTGAATAGACTTCTCTTCAGCTCATTAAAAGGC
>BLXT01003598.1:352048-370669 GCA_019648995.1 Plakobranchus ocellatus
CCCCCCCCCCTCCTAAAAAAAAGATAACTGTAAGATCAAGTTAACTAAAATCCTTACCTCATCTTCAATGGTTGACAACAATGTTTCAGTATCTACATGGTCTCCATTTGCCAATGCCACCGCCATTTCATTACTCATATCCCCATCACTTGTCAAGAGCAACTGATCATTAATGACTTCCTCTTCATCCCCCTCTTCTTTGTCTACAGCGTCCATGCTGTCATCATTCTCTGGAAATGGAAACATAAAAATGTTTAAGTGCTCAACTCTACAATGTAGAGATCTTAATATAGGGAAAAACAAAAAACTTAAGTTAAATTATATAAATATCTGTGCTGCTTAAAATCTGATGTGCCTATCCACTTCAAGTTGATCTCAGTCTTTCAGGCCTTTGTCACAATCAGGCCAGGATGTTGATAACAGGTCTAACTTAATGGTAAAGTTTAACTAAAAGGGAGCAAGAGATGTCTTTTGTAGGATTCTAATACTGCACACAAATGAGTGAAATCATGCAATTTGATAGACATGTTCTAAATAAAAATGGAGAAACCATATCCTTTTATAGCCACCTAGCAAAACATTGAATAAATGGACAAGCTAGAGATTTCTAAAGGGCAATACAAACATTCAAGGCAGCATGGCATGCTCATATTCAGAAATTAGATTTTAAAAAATGTTTCAGATCTCTGAATGCATTCAAACATTTACTGTAGGTTTATTTTTGTGGATTTGGTTCCTTTGTATGTAACATTGAAGGAGAGTGAGGGAAATTAGACCTTGAGTTTTTATAAATGTTTGTTCAACCCTTTAAAAATAGGTTTTGGTTTTTCTAAGCTATTGTTAAATCTTCTATTCTACTGCAACTTCTATTGCCTTGTTGCCGCGAAACGTCACTACCGGCCATCACTTGGTTTCCGGGCTCTGGACCACTAAGACGTTACTGCATTTTTCTGTCTTAACACTAGATCGGCGTGTCAACGATTTAGCTCATCTTTTCGAAAACAGCTTTGTAGAAAAATTGGAGTTTATTGCATTTCAACCTGAGATACCCTTAGGTAGATTTAGAAACATGAAGTAGAGCGTAGGGTGAGTTTTTTATTGCTTAATTTGATCCGTTTGAACTGTATTATCGAAAATGGAACTAGTCGGCCTAGCAAGCAACAGTAGATCTAACCTCAAAACTTTAAAATCTGATCAATCATTATGGAAAAATTTTAAAGTCAATAAGCAATCATAAAGGACGAATCAATCTGCGCAATAAATCTAATTTGTATAGCTGTTAATTTTCTATTTAGTCTGAATTTTTTTTATATAGATCTAATAGAAACCCCTCAGTAGCCTTGACCGGGCAACAGTTAGTAGTGGCTAGCGTCACTATTTAAGTTCACAAAAAAACTAAAAATAGTATTGTGCAACAAGGCAATTCCTCAACCAATCCAGGTTGGGCTGCATAGGGAAACAGCAAACAGTTTATGATCCAGCAAGGTGGACCGAAGTGTGGGTGGGCCCCATTAAGAGCTCTTTGGATGGGGATGAAAAAAAAATTTTTTTTCTCGAAATTCCCATTTCAAATTTTGATTCTTTAATTCATTCTTATGCAGCTAGATTTCAAACACTTAACTCATAGCAAAATAAGGGTGCTGAAATCTTTTGCATATTTATACAAATTAAACACTGAATTATGGATTAACCACAACTGAAGGAAAAAAAAAAATATAATTAAGCCATTGTTAGATCATTTACAATAGAAAGAACAAAGACAACAGTATTTGCTAAAGTTAAACAGCTTGCATTTATGACATAGGGGATTATTGACAAATCCGACTGATTAATGTTACTTAAATGCCCCTCTGCACAAATAAACGCTGAACTGAAGTTTGTCATTTACAAATGTGGAATGTTGCATTTGGTCCTCATGACTCCAAAGACACAGAGATTGGCTTGTTTTAGACTAATAAGTGTAGCTCAACCTAACTTTAGAGATGCCTAAGTAGATAAGCCAAGGCCTTGAAACCATGGCATTTAACTACTGATATGATCTAAGTCAAGCTATATCAATGAAATCAAAGGCAATTACTAGTAAAGGCAAGAGGCAAAAAAATCCTATACTTTCATCTGAGATACAAGGGTCCTTGCAGATTTTGGAGGGGTGTTGCTGGCTACTGTAATATTTATGCCCTAAATCTTATTGGGATAAAAGCATTTTAAATC
Source organism: Plakobranchus ocellatus (assembly GCA_019648995.1). Taxonomy (NCBI): domain Eukaryota; kingdom Metazoa; phylum Mollusca; class Gastropoda; family Plakobranchidae; genus Plakobranchus; species Plakobranchus ocellatus. Next base: position 354,260 of record BLXT01003598.1, read on the forward strand.
ACAAGCTAATTTGTAAATTATCTTCTTTTAAATTTCACACAAACCAGGGACAGAAAAACAAGATCATTCTTATAAATTATTTAGCTCTTAATTTACCATCCTTTTAAAAGTTTACTTCCTCATGGAACTTTCTCAAGGCGGACAGAAACAGACTGTGATTTATCTGGGGGTAACAGAGTTCTTTTGTAGAAGCAAAATGAATATAAACAGAGATTATTCCATATTTTAAACATACACAGATCCAAGCTTGAATTTTGTATGTAGCCCTTTGTCATGCCAGGGCTCAAACCCAAGGCAGAAGGATCCCTGCAAATCTCAAGGCCAATTTGCTATCAACACTGTGCCACCAATGCCCCTTACACAGAGGCAAAGGATAACACAAGCTCCAGTTTGCAATAGGAAAAAAAACCCAGAACAAACCTGATATTTTTTTACACATTTAACTTACCATCATCTTTATTTCTGGCAGTGTTTAAGCTCTTTTTTGGAGACTCCAAAACCTCAAATAAGTAGAGGTTAACATCTTTTCCTTCATCTTCCAGCGCCTACATAAATATAATCAATTACATAAAATTAATTAAAAACACTAAAATGGATTCAGGTGGAGACAAAGATAGGGGTGGGGTGAAAGACAATTCTGATGCTGAAGAAATTGTGCTCTAAATAGAAAGGCCTTTTTGTGTGCAAATGGCGCAAAAATAAAAAAAATAAAAAGACCTAATTTTTTTCAAGCTGAAGATAAGAAACAATAATGAATGACAAAGTGTTAGAGTTTAATCAAGTAGTATCTTCTACAAATTAACAAAAGTTTTAACTCTCACCTACAAGTCAATATTCTGACCTGAAAAATCTTGATAAAATTTGGATTCGTGAAAGTTAGAGACTCTATCTAGCATCAAACCCAACATAAGGCATTGAAAATGTGATCTGCATGAAAAAAAAAAACCAAAAACCAACAAACACAAAAAATTCACTTTAATCTAAGTTCAACTTTGATATTTCAAAACATCTCTAAAAATTTGGAATTGTAAAAAAACACAAACAAATTGAAAAATGACAACATAAAAAAAAAACTTTGGAAAGATTAATTATTATGTGCACAAAGTTATATTCCATAATGTTAATGGTTAAATAAAGTCAATTTTAGTCATTGTGATAATTTTATTGTTCGTTAACTGCTCATACGAACAAAAATAATTTCGTTTAAAAGTAAAGAAATCTTAAAACTTTCAGTTAAAAAAAATAAGAAAATTTGAGCTCATCAGCTGCAGCTTAGCAATGACTTTTGAAATATGAAACTAGTAATAAAAAAAATATCCTCTATTTACGCAATTTAAGGACTTATTTTTATAAATAGGCCTACTAGATAAAGCTTGCATCTAAATCTTATAAAAAGAAAAATAAGTGAAGATCAATGCATGGCCGCATGAACAACTCAAGTTTGGTCGCATCAACAACAGACTGGCCGCAGGACATCCACTTAGTGGCCGCACCAATATCATGTGGCCGCACACACATCACATTTATTGACAATTAATATTAGGAATATCAACCTTTTGCACCTCACAAAGATACAAGCAGCTTATATCATTTTTATTGCGGGTTTTACGATCAAATAATGGCAAAGACGTGTGAATTGTACTTGTTATCTAAGAACTACTGCCTAAAATTCATTAGGTGGCCGCACCTAATCAAGTCACTCTAGATCTGGTAAGAAGTTACTCTGGAAAAAATTTTTAAAGTGTCTAAAGAGCTCAATTCGTCAGCCTAGATCTAGCTAATAAAGATAGATCCAAACATGGACTAATCTAGATATGGGCACTGGTTGAAGACTGCGGTCCCTACTTTGCCCACCCAAGGAAGTCGGCCATTTCGATTATTTGACGTCAGTAGTGAGTAGGTGGGCTTCAAGAATCTAGATCTAGATATTAAATCTAGATCTACAATATTGCCTCTTCATTTCGTAGGCCTATGTAGCTGATGGTGTGAGAATGAAATTTTTTTTCAAATTTTCATAATAATAGAGCCAGCCGTTTAAGAAACATTCAATCATAAAAAAAGACATATCGAAGTAGTAGATCTAGATCTAGTAGTTTGTACACCCATTGGCGTTAAATAATCCAAATGGCCATCCAATTTAGGAGGAAAACTGATAGGGACCGCAGTCCTCCACCAGTGCCATATGGAGGCCAAGATCTAGATCTAAATCTAATCTAAATTTAGATCTAGATCTAGATTCTCTAGAGAGATTATATTTAGATAGATCTAGAACTCAATCATCAATGATTGAGCATGTCCCTGGATTATCCGTCCAAACTATGTAGATTTGAGGCCTATTCACTAACCTTCGCAAGGCGCTCGTGTAATACCGACTTAACTCCTGTTTTATCGAGACCTCGTTTCTCTAACTCGCTCTTCAAGTCAATAACACGTAAATCACTGAGTTTCCTCGCTTCTCTAATTGGAGTGGCAGCCATCTTGCAAGAATTATGATATAAAACTGTTACAGCGACAGGAACTGACAATGGCAGGGTAATCGATAAAAAAAAAGTAGATTCGTTCAACAGTCTATGTATCAAACATAAGCATTTTGCACTAAAAAAAAATGTTTCACAGAGGAAATTTTAATCCATGCGCACTTTTATTTAAGAACAGTGATTGGGCCTGTCAAATTTACAGTCAAAAGTTTTACTTTCAGTGTCTGCTGTCTTTTGAAATATACGAAAATATCGATTCTTAAATAAAGTTGTACCATTAAGAAACCATACTAATTTTGACATGCGCACTGGATGGCCAGGAAAAATGACAAAGCTTGTATAGTCTTTTTCTTAAATATCTCTGACCAATATTTAAGTCGATGATTGCAAAAACTCAATACATGTAAAAGCATAAATTTCTTTTCAGGCCTCCAAAGTTATTTTTTTTATGTCTATGAAGCATAGCATTAGGAAGCTATCACAGGCTTTAAAAAACTATAAGTTAAAATATTAATATTTAAAACACTTTAAAACGTTGAAAGGAGAGGGAAAAAAATATCTTTCTTTGGAATTTTAACATGCCTTTTTTCATAGAGCTTATATAGCAATGTCAGATTGATGTTTTCTGGTGAACTTGAGACCTTGAATCAGCTCTGTAAAACCTGAAGTCTGGAAAATATGCTAATTTAAAAAAAAAAAGCAGTTTGCTCTATTATGCACCAATGAATTATATGTGAAGTTTTAAACAAACGGGAATAAGTTAAAAGACTGGAAATTGTATTTGTATTATATTGTATTACAGAAAAACATCATGTTTTTTACATTCAAAACATTTTCCAATCGCTGTTTTTATTTCACGGGTATTCTGACGCAAACATCTTCGTTGAAAGGGTATCCGTTTGTCATATTCCTGACACTAACAGACAAGTTCTACAAGTTTGTTTCATTTTAAATGCAGGAAGTTGATTTTTTTAAAATAATTTTTTTTTTTATTTAGAGACTTTCGTTGAGTTTTCGTATACTGTGGCTGTGCATAAATGTAGCAGAAGGTTAACGGACGTGAAACCAATTTTTTTCCCTTGTGAATCATGCCAAAGCTTTATACATGAAAGAGGACAGTGCTAATTGCTACCCTTCATTTCTGACAATGAAACATATCTAATAGATGGGACAATAAGTAACGGTCATACAGAATGTGCATACACTTACAACAAGCTTACAAGACATACTTTGAATGATTTCGGTGCGCGGTTATTTAGTATGTGCTACAGTTTTAATCAACGGGGGCACCTTGAAGGCATATAAAATTTTATGTCCTCTGTAACTTTGTGACACACAGAGAGACATTTAAGCAATCTTGTATTTTTCTTTCAAGCCAGCTAGAATGATATTTTGTAAATATTGCATCCAGTAGAGTAGGTATTTGTAGAGTTACTTAGGATTGCTATAGATTGTTTCTCTATTTTAAGATGTCTAATGGGCCATTTAAATACACAGTTACAATGCACAGTCGTCGTATCTGGGTCATTGTTGAACCGACAGACAAATGACGAGACGAGCTGTTTTTGACGTGCAGTTCCAATAAGCCAATTTCGTTCAAGGGGAAACACATCGGTAGCCTTGACCGGGCAATAGTTATAATGGCTAGCGTCACAAGTGCGGAAAAAAGCTAAAAATATTATTGTGCAACAAGGCATTTAGTTGATTCTTCGCGGGGGGGCGCAATTTGAAGAAATTATGAAATTTTTTCTTTTTTTTCTTTTAAACAATACAATGACCCAGATACGATGACTGTCAATTGAATTGTGTACTTTTATTGTACGTTTAAATGGGCGCTGATTACAATTATGCCATTCGTTTTGTGATTTTATGGATATTTAAGGAATTTTTAGAATAAATTTTGAACTTCGCGAGGCGAAACTTCGAAGACGCCGCTCTCAGCAACTGTGCTTGTTCGCCATAAGTCGGCCTGCTGGTGTCGTGGTCAATATTCGACTTTATTCTATCATTCATGAATACATGTATTACCGTGAACGAGTAATGAATAATTTCAGGCTGAATGTTGAATATATTTTTAATAAATATAAGGTTTTTTTTTACTTGTTTTTTAAGAGTAAAATATTAAGAATGGCTTTGAATGTAACTTAGAACCCCATTCAGGCGACTGCATGCAGGAAACATTTCTTTTATTCGAGTTACAATCAACGGAGTCTACATTTGCGACAGAGAGTGCCTATGATAAAGATGCAGACGAATAATCAGTCACAGACGAATAATCATCCATAGATGAATATTTATTCAATGACGAATAAATATTCAATGGCGAATAAATATTCAATGGCGAATAAATATTCAATGGCGGCAAATGATTCGATGACGGATTATGAGCACTAGACCTAACCTATGACCTCAGCCAGTGTACTTCTTTCCCCATAAGTGTTTATGATTGCTAAAATCTCTTAAGTATTGTTTTACTCCCAGTTCGGGCCAAGTATGATTTTCATAGTTCCTCTGTGTCCACCTAGCACTAAATGGGTAGCTGGATCTCTTAAGACCCGGCGAAAGTAAAGGCGGCGAGGAAAGCAATGGCAAACTTCCTCAAATGCCGTATGCCAAGAACAATCAGGATCCTACTCCTGGTTCCCCGATGCTTGGAATAAGCGTGGAACCCACTTTATTTTTTTACTATTGTTTTACTCATGTTTTTTTAAGCTTCTCCTGTATACTTTGGAACATTTTTTCTTTTTTCCCTACATCTTTATATATTAGAAGCATAATATCTTAATTATTACTCGGTTCAGTTTCTATGGATTTGGTTGTATTTTTCTTTCTTTTTTTTTAAATTTTTTTTATCTATAATCATTTTATGAAGATCTAGTGTTTTAATTATTGCTCTATTTATTTTTTAAAACTATGTATACTTTAGTCTTTTGTTTTAATCTCTTGTGAAACTTGCTTACAGACTGTTTTGAAATAAAAGACTTGAATTTTTTTATTTTAAGGGGGCAAAAGTCATGCGAAGCTTGATAAACCAGTTTCGCAAAATAATGCCAAGCCTGAGGCTTCCCATCTATTTCTGCTAGGTGGTAGGTTCCTTCACCTCAGCCAAAAAAAAATCTAGAAAGTTTCCATTTATTCATTCATTATTCGATTATTTATGCAATGAATAAATGAGTTCAATATTCATTCATTCATGAATAAAATTAAAAAAAAAAAAACACAGAGGGGGCTGCCGAAATTAGAACTGGCTGATATCGATACGGCTGCTCGTTTCTACGCTCAGGTCCAGGAAGAAAAACTGACAGCTGTGCAATATCCTACAGCTCGTCGATGGAAGTGTGGTATCAGTCCTGAGGAAAAAAAATGTTTTTCTTTTCTTCTTTTTACTGTCCACCACTTTCAAAAGCTTAGTTTTTTCCAATGTCGTATGCTAAATATTCTGAGAAGTTAGAAGTTGCCTTTGAGAGGAGAAGTTTCTTTCCTTTTTTTTTTTAAACTTTTTAATTTTGGTGCTTGATCGTCCAGTAAGCTATCATTTCTTTCAAAAAATGTTCATTATTTTGCCTTTGTCTTTTTTGTTCGTTAACTTTTCTCTCTCTCTTTTTAAAAGATTTCTTTCTTTCTTCCTTTTTGAAATGAAAAAAAAAAGTTGAAGAAATTACTAAATAAGTCAAATCTAAATCAATTTTTGCCTTTTGATGTTTATAAAATGAACAATGTTGTTTGTCCTTGTACCGTTCCAAACTTTATCATATTATGCCATTGGCATGCAGTTTATCCAAACTATACCTACATCAGAGGTCTGCAAATTTTACTCACAATGTTTTGATCACTCGCCTTTTACTGCCTTTCACTTCAGCAAAATAACATTATTTCTTTTTGAAGAATTCAAAAATTTTACTCCAAATATTGACAGAGGATAAAGCCTACACGGTAGTGCTATTGATGGATGTAACTGTTAGTTATTGTACCATTTATCAGGGCTATACTTTTATCGAAGAGCTGGGCCAAACTTTAGTTCTTAGTGGTTGGTTTGCTTTTTTTTTTTCTTTTTCTTTTTTTTTTTGTCTTGTTAGCCTTCCACTTTTCTTATAAAAGCAAATTTTCCCCCGATCTGTTTGAATGTCTTCTATAACCGATTGTCAAAATCTTTGGTTCAATATGTATGGAATTATTCAAGATCTCGTCCTCTAATTATTGTGATCTGCCACGCATCACAAACTAAGTCATGTCGTAAAGACAGATGTGCACTGCCACGTATCTCTAAATGAATTTCAGGTTGCCTTAGGGTTAATAGCATAACGGATATCGAATTGTTTTCATTATACTGTTTTCGAAAAGATTAGCTTAATTGATGGCTTGCTTAGTCAGGATAGAGTTTTTTGTCTTCTCTATCTTGTTCTATTGGCACGAAATTCTAAGATGTTAAAAAGCTGTAAATGTTAAAATGTTCCTTTACAAAAATCTAAAATTATTGTAGGTTTCTGAGGTCTAACTTAGTAGTGATTTAGACGGGCTGGGGTTTGGCTTAGAATCGTAAATGCAGGCTGCAGTAGATACTTAGAGTTTAGATTTCGCTCGAGACCTAAAGCTGGTATTATTAATACTCCGGCCATATATATTTAAATGCTTGAGAATCGATTATATATCGTTCCTGCTATTTCGATTGTGTTTGCGTGGTTTCATTTTTTTTTTGGAGCGAGTCAGAATTGGTAAGAACACTGATAAAATCACATTATACCGAATATGGGAGATGATATACATCTGTGTGTGTATATATATATATATATATATATATATATATATATATATATATATATGTGTGTGTGTGTGTGTGTGCATATAGACTTATATGTATCGGTATATGATATATATATATATATATATATATATATATATATATATATATATATGATGTTTATGAAAATATATGTTTATTATTCAAAGTAGTTACTTTTTAAAATATTTTTTTCGCTTTGCTCTGCCTCGTCCTCTTCAACAGTAGACCTTCATGATCCATTTTCCCCCTTGTCAAGCATGTCTATTAAGTGTCCGAAATATTTCAAAGAATAGAGCCTAATGTTTCCTATTTCTTTTGTATCCTTCACCTGATGGTCAGACTGGGATTTGCCTGCGCATGTATCGGATTCGCCAAAGCAAAACATAAAACTTACGCACAAAGTATCACAAATCGTAAGCTAACAATAATAATAAATACCAGTATAATTGTGGTTGACGAGTGAGAGGCTGGAGCTGGACGAAATCTTGATTCCTATACATGTTATTTTTCAGGGCATTTTCTACCTGTATGGCTGTAATTTCTTTTTAAGGCCGCTTTATAATACTTTTATACTAAGGTATAGCCTTGCTGGTTCAATTTTTTTCTTAATCCATGGTATCCCCGCAATGACACCAGACTACTTTTACAGCACTGTAACGAGCCTGTGCGACAAGATACACAACTTGAAATAACCAGCTTCCCCCTTTCCAGGTGAGGCGGCAGAAGTGGCAGTTCAAAGAAGCGACAGGGTGTGTGTGTACTAAGCCAAATCCAGCTGTCACTCAGGTCTGTATGTAGCGCTGCACATTTAAGAGGGCCATACTTTTTGCCCAGATCTATATTGTTGTTCAAACAAAATCCTGATTCAACTGGCTAATGATTTTCTAACTAGGGAAATGAACTTCCAAGAAATTTTATGAATCGATCATTTGCTCACTTTGAACTAATAGCGCGCCGCTGCTGTTTAAAACCCGGGAAACAGGACAAAATAGATTCAATAGAAAACTTAAGATAGCTTGGAAAAACACCAAAACTATTTTCATAAGGGTGGACAACAGAATATCGTACTCTGATGGGTGGACAAAAAAAAAAAAAAAAACCCAACTCGTGTATAAAAGCCCATCTAGATCTAATTCCCGTTAACCTCTTCCGATTGTCCATGCAAAGGAACCAAATTAACCTAAATAAGCCTACTATAAACTTGTAAATGCTTTCAAAGTTTTAAAAATTTTAAACTATAGGCCTAAAGATGAACACGCCATGCTGCCAAGAACTATTTGCACCGCCCTAGATATCTAAATTGTCCACCTTTCCTTGCATAGGGGGCTAATAGTAAATTGGGTTTCTCCACTCTATTTAGAACATTTGTATTTAATTTATAGTGTCTCCGACTTTGAACCTTGTCAATGTATTTCAGATAGATGGTTTCCTAACAAAACCTAGATTATTAGAAAATAGCGTTACAGGCTTTATTAAAGCAAGTTTACGAGACAGGGCCGGATCAAGAACTCCCGATGGGGTTCCATGGGGGTTGGATTGCGTGGTTGCGGACGAATTTTTGCAATTTGAAAGTGAAAACGTGGCATCAAAATAGTGCATAACTTACATCCACAGGTGTATAATTTTTGCAGAAGAGGAGCTCCGGACGAATTTTTGCAATTTTAGAGTGAAAATGTGGCCTCTCCTGGCATTAAAATAGTGCATAATCAACATCTATAGGTACATAGCTTTTGTAGAGAAGGGGTTCCGGAAGCTCACGAATTCGCGGAATGTCAACTGTTATACAAGATTACTTTTGAAGATTCCAGGCCAAGTTAAATTTTTTTTTTATCGGTCCTGTATAGACGTTGCAGCTTACCTAAATCCTTAGCCTTAAAACCTTCATAAAATTTTGGAAATCTTTCACCAGCTCTTAAGTCTAGTTGACTTTCCTCAAAATTATTTTTAAAGAATCGGCCAATGTAAGCTTACACTCCATATTATTTAGTTAGTCTATGTATCCGACAGTAAAATTATTCTGCAGGGCACTGTAATAAGAGGGAAAAGGAAAAACAGCAGAAAAAAGAGATTGGAACATAACATAATTAAAAGGACAGATTCAAAGCTGAGTGAAGCCCTTTGAAAGGCTAAGTGAATGGATCCGCTGTGTCCTTGACCCGAAGACATCTTCGACGAGTTGATCGTCACGTGTTTCCTTTCGATATTAACACTAGCATTAATTAAACTTATTGTGCCAGTAAACGATCCCCCGAATTTCTTTAGGATTTACCCAGTGGGTCACACAGGGAAGCAAAACATCTCCCACAGTTATAAAAAGTTTGTGGAACGGGTACAACATTTTAAGGCCTGAAAGCCTGATATTACCTTTTCGTGGACAGGCTATGTACAAAAACCTGAAAACATTAGTTTTTTACAGCTGATTCAAAAATGCTAGCTATCCTTGTGCTGATGCATAAATTATTTACATGAAACAATTGAGGCAGGCTTACACTGCTCACAGCTACCAATGTCTTTTCAACCGGTAGCTCAAGCCTGGAACCAATACATTCTATCCAAATACTTATTCCTTTGACTACTCGATAATTATGAGCTTGTGAGAAGAGCAATTTTTTTTTTTTTTTTAAATTCTGTATCGATCAGACTAAGAGAAAAATTATTTTAGGCCTTGCTGGCTTCCAATGCACCGTCTGTCTCCGACAAGACGATAGTATTAGTAAGTAGTAGCAGCAGTAAAAAAGTTATCCGCACCCACACGATCACAACCACCAAACACAAGCCACAAGGGTTGTTGTGAAACCTTGACATGCACTTGAAAGTCTAAGTAGTGAAACTAAAATACACAGATCTAGATCTAGTGCTAGAGTCAAGATCTAAAGCCGAAGAAGATGAAATTTGATCTACGTCTAGAGTGCAATATTACAACTTGAGTAAGGAAAAGTGGCCAAGATTTCCGATTAAGCGGTCCCTAGATCCAGGTCGCATACACTTGAATAACAACAGCAAAATGTCTGGGGAGTTGGTGTCCTATTTTAGATGGAGTAGTTGTAGCTAAATTGGTAGCCAGACCATTAAATCTAGGAATTGTTCAAGTGTATGCACCAGCATCTGACAATGAAGATGTAGAAATACTGTTTTATGCCAGAGAATTGCTAAATTCAAATTTTCAGGCTTTTAAATTTCTGTAGGCTTACACTTTTAAAATTATAATTTTCGGCGCAGATTTAGATCGTTGAATTTTCATTTTCATGAGAAACTCAATTGCATTTAAGTAAACCACTATATATAAAATTTTGATAAATTGACGATATGGCACCCCCCTCCCTCTCTCCCTCATTTATTATCTTACTCTCTCTTTTTCTACAGTGTGTCGTAGCAAGTCTGCTAGCTCATATCTGCAGGGACCATTGCCTTGGCTTGACAGAGGGCCTGAAAGCCTGAGATCACCTTGTTGTGGTATGGCTAGATCTATATGCAAAAACCAAACCTCCCTTTTTCCGTTAGAAAGCTCTAATTCTTTCTTTCAATGCAGATATCTCTCATGCTGACAGTACACAATCTTCCACACAAAGTTACTCCTCCCTTGATCCCTTATTATTTATTATTTAATTGATAATTATAGAAAAGGCTCTGTGTACTAGATGTAAATTTATTTATATGATTTGTTCATTCTTTAGGTCCTTTTATAGATCCTAGAAACTTTCGAAGATATCTTTACTTTTAAAATAAATTCTTGTTTTTTACATACCTAATCTCCTTACTTACTTGGTTACTTGGAGGCTTTGTCCATACCCTGCAGGATGTAGCCTTCTGCAGGTGTCTTCCATTTCCCCCGATTTTGTGCCTTCCTCTGCCATTGTGGACCTGCTGCTCTCCTGATATCATCCATCTATCTGGTCTGCCCCTGTCTCTTCTTCTTGACCTTGGTTGCCTCTCTGTGTGTCTTTCAGTCCATCTATCATCTTTTTTTCTAGCAATGTGTCCTGCCCACCCCCATTTTTGTCTTTGAATGTATTGGACTACATTGATCACTTGGGTCTTTTTCCTTATCTCTATTGTTGGTATTCTATCTTTAAGTTTGATGTTTAGCATCTTTCTCCTAACTAGGGCTTGTAAACCAATTTGTTTAGTACAACCTGAGATAGCCATGATCTGCTACATCGAGTTCCTCCTGCTCAGAGTCCTATGTATCATTTCAATACTGCGAATAGGCTCGGTGCAATTTTTTTTCTAGATTGAAAGCTGGTTAGAATTTATGATGATTGGTGTCACTGATGATACTTTAAAAATAAATAGGTCAGCTTCATATCGTCGATGCACTTATTTGATTGCATGATGGTAAATGGCACTAAAATGTTTACTCATAAACTAAATGTCAAAATTGTGAAAAGCACGCTGCTAGACATTCTATCTCTTGATCCAGTTTCTTGAATATCTTGTGACAAAAAATTGATGCTTTTTCTGTGATCTGAATAAAAAGGCCTAAAATTGATTTTCCATTTAGGTTTAAAGGTTTTACAGCTGCCATTGAAAATCATTTCCACTGGTTGGATGATTTAAGAAATTAGTCTTATTATATTCATATGCTCAGTTATTAATATTTAAATGAATAATTTTTGAAAAAATCCTACATTTTTTTATTAAAAAGCCAAGTTTATCCTGGTCAGTCTTTTTTATATATATTTATATCTCATCACCTTCATGGTGACCTGGAAAAGTCAATCTTTGCTTCCTAAGCCAATATAAGTGGCAGACCAGGAATCTGGTCTCCCTAGCCATTGTGGCTACACAGACTAGAATCCTAGTCTCTTGGGCTAACCTGGCTAAACAGACCAAAAGTCTGGTCTCCCTAGCCTCTTCCTAATTTATAGCGATATGTAATTTAGATTACATCTAATTTACGTAATCTTCATGAACTGTGGACAATTTTATAATGCTAGCAAAAGATTCTTCATAATAACAGAAATGATTTTGCTCAACAAGCAAAGATTTTTTTTTTAATTTTGGAAAGTGAATACTCCATTTTTTTGGATAATTAATAAGGCGGACCTTATTTTGCGGAATGCTTTGGAAAATAAAGTCCAATCTTATTTTCCTGAACGGCTACTATTAAAGAATTTGGGAATTAGCTGAGGACTAAATAAAGAAACCATGATATGACAAGTTGGAAAGTAGTCTAGCAGATTTTCTTTTCAGATATGTGTTTGAAAAACTTGCTGAAAATTGAATTCCATGTAATTTAAAAATATGTGGCAGAATTTTAAATTTTTGTAAATGGAATAGAGCTAAATTTTCATCTGATAGATTTCACAATAGTTAACAAAAACATGAATCTATTTTTTAAAAGGAGGAAAAACAAACATTTATCACAAGCCTTTCTAGATCAATTTCCTGTCAAATTTCACTGATATTCTACGCAAAAAGGGGAAAATCCACATAAATAAGCCTACCATAAACTATTCCCAATCTTAAATTTTTGAAAATGCTTTGAAGCACATAAAGGTTTTTTTTAATCTTATATCATCCCAGCTACTCAGATTACTCTGTACAGATAGATCTCTAGCTTATTTGCCCTTCCTCTTTGGTCTAGCAATAAATTTGGTTTCTCCACTTTTTCTAGAATATTTCTAATGGTCCATAGGTCAGCCACCCCTGCATTCCCAAGATCCTTACTAATTTATTTGTTCCAAGACTACTCTACCTGAATTTTACATTTCTCACTGTGAATTTGGATCTTTTAAGAAATGTGGTTTATGGTCTAGTGTTACAAAATCTGGCTATAATATTAAAACTTTTGCAAAGGGGGTAGGTCATTCTTGGTCTTATTTAACGTAAACCGCTGTTGCTCATTTTAAATTTTTCAAAAAGGTCAAATATGATTCTCGCCTTCCGCTCTAGTTAGCCTACACTCTTTATCTCCATCTATATCTGCAAGCAAGCCTTTACTGCTAAGTCTGAAAGAAATTGATTTTACCGTTTGATTTGTTGTATAAGATTTAGACTCTCACAGAATGTAAACCTCACCCCCAAGTAGTTTTTCCTCAAAGACCTATTCTTTTTTTTTGTTAACTCTGCTTTTCATAAGCAAGATTCTAAGCCTTCCATTCCAGTATATATACTATTGGTTTTTGCCAGATCTAGGATAGTTTAGTTTTGTCAGTTGATTTATTAACTTTTTGTCCTCGATTTTTCTGGCATGGAGATGTTCTAAAAACTAAAGCATGAAACTTATCTAGCATTTAAAGCAATGAAATACAGCCTTCCTATGCAGATCAAGGCCAAGATCTCTATTTCTTTTTTTTTTTTTTAACTGCTCAATGGATATAATGCAACCATTCAAGGCCTATTGTCGAAGTGATAATTATGGCTATGTCAGGCCCCCCCCTCCCCCCCAAATTCCCATGATGATAGGTTCTTGGTTGTTTCTTTTTTGTTCAGTTGGTAAAGTTCTGATTACAGGCAACAACTGGAAGGGAATCAGTCACTTCCTTCTTTTCACTGAGCTCTGACATTTTCCATGTCGGACCATGGACTAACAATAACACTGAGCAATAAATAAATTCTGCTGTCTCATCTTTCTTGGCACTGAGTGTAATTTCTATTCTTGACCACGATATGACAAATAGGGAACAATTTAGGCTTAAGCAGAGGTGGGGCTAGTATTACTGTTAATAATACCTAGGAATGGTGAATTTTTTTTTTTATGATCATACTTCTTTTTATATATGGGTAATTTGCAAACTTGAATTATGTTAAATAATAAGTATCACATATCAGTTATCTCAGATTTACGGGCTCATATTCATGAAAGTAGTATTTGAAGTGTTACTTTGATATGCAAAACCACAAGCTTGAAGCAATAGTTCAAAAGCACTCAAAGCCCATAATTCAAGCATAAGTAGCTTTGACAAACCCTGGTTGTTGGATAGGATATTGCTGCAAAATATTAATTTAAAGCAAAAATAACTATGTTAGGTATGAAGTTTGAAATTCATCATGTGACAAAGTCAGTGGCTTATATTTTTAGTAATCAGGTTTTAAAAGAATTCTTTGATGTTACAACTTAATTGGTATTGTCTTTATTCCAGAAATTGTCACATAAAATGACAGCAAGAAGTGTGATAATGTCTGCTTACATTACACATCTAGCCTGTTCTCTTCAAAGACAATACCAAAGAACGGTGACTGTTTCTGCCAAATTTTCTAATCTTCACAAGAATCGCAAAAAATCGACATGGTCTAAAAGGCGTTATAATCGTTTTGTAAGTTCTGTATTATATTATATGTATAGTGTTAGCACATAATGAGACATATAGTGGTAAAAATGGCCTTGGATTGGGGGCTTTAATTCATCCAAGTAAGATATAGTGCTTCATAGAAATCAATGGAAATATGAAAGTTTTTTTGTTGAAACCATTAAGGAATATGACATCTGCCCTTGTCAACTTTTCTTTCCACAAAACATCTTATTTTTGGTGTGAAACTTATTATATACAAAGATTACATGACTTGATAAGTTATCTGTTTTCATCTCATTTGTAAATACGCCTTTTATTTTATTCATGAATTCTTAAAATATTCAGTTCCTTTAACCCTGTACAAAGAAGATTGTTCATTATAAAAAGTGTTTGCAATTCCGTATGAGATATCAGTAGCAGACCCTCTATTGAACCCAGCAACTTGCCAATCATCCATAACATTCAAGATTATAAGGGTTGACTTTTTCCAAATGTGACCCATCAATACAAAATGAGTTTCATGTCGGTTATTTTTCTGCAGAGATATGTAACAAAACGATGAAAATATCTGAAGGTGTTGAAAATGAAAACCAGTCTTTTTTAAATCCTGGACGCATGGTCATTTAAAATATGTGTAAACTTTTTTTTGATATCCTAAAAACTTCATTCATGTAATTTGCTGTACATCCTGTAGAGTGATTTTTGATGAACAACTTATTTCTTGTGGACAGTTCACAAATAAATACTGAACTTGACTTCAGCTCTAACAGAGCCATACATTTTTTTTTTTAAATCAGCACCTGAGTCAGGCCTCTTTCATGTTTTACTTATTTCTACAGCCATATTGCAGTGTTTTAAGTAGAGCAGGCTTTTAGATTTATTGAGGCTAGGGAAACTGAAAGGATGAGTTACCAACCATGGTGCATTAAAATTTTTGTAGTTTTGCATTCTTGTATTGCTATAGTTTTTGTTTTCTTTGACTTGCATTATTAAAAAAAATTCTCCTTAGCTGGCAACCAAAGCTGCTGCAACAACATCTTTGACATCAGCATCTCTTGAAGACCCTTTGCAAAACAAAGAAAAGACTCGCACAGAGACTGAGCCAGAGAGAGATCTCAAATACATCCTCCAAACTGTAGATGTTGATAAAGACGAATTATTGACTCTTCATTTTAAAAAACCTGGATATTTACTGCACCTCAAGGCAAGGCATGTTGCTGACAGCACCTCTGTCCATGTGTCTCATACACAGCAGCTTTACCAACTCGATGAGCTTTCATCCAGCAGTGTCAGCCATGTGGTCCTGCCAGACAAATCTTCTGGTGGCATTAATGGCAGTGAATCGCCCTTACGTTCTTCTTACCACCTCACTGTGCGCGAGCTAGAGAGAGACAAAACCAACCCGGGTACAAACATTGAGTCAATTCATGACCTGGAGTGGAGGCAGCAAGGCTTGAAACCAAAAAAGTTGTTGGAATGTTACAAAATGCTTTCAAAATTTAGGCTCACAGGTATGATTTTACTTCTTTTTCGTTTCAAATAAAAAATTGTATGTATAGACTATGGCAACAACAAAATTACATTTATTTTGACAAGGTGTTTCAGGATAATCAAAGAATCAAATAAAAGATAATCGTATTATAGCAAACCATGGTATTTATAGTGCAAGAATTCT
Organism: Plakobranchus ocellatus; assembly: GCA_019648995.1. NCBI lineage: Eukaryota > Metazoa > Mollusca > Gastropoda > Plakobranchidae > Plakobranchus > Plakobranchus ocellatus. The sequence continues at coordinate 370,427 of BLXT01003598.1, forward strand.
AAAAAAAATTTGTTTTGAAGTATGCAGAAACTTTCCATAATGGATTTGAATACCAAATGCTTGGCCTGAAAGGGCCAGGACTAGATTCAAAACATATTATTATCAATGCACTTGATTGAGTATCAAGGCATTATACATATCATTTTAGTATCTAAATTTGAGCAGGCTAGTTGAAAAGGTTTACAATCACGATGAAATTGTTGAGAGTAAAATAAGTGAGAACATACTTTTTGAGTAGTCAAT
>BLXT01003598.1:413055-428686 GCA_019648995.1 Plakobranchus ocellatus
ACCGTTTTGTATACATGTTATACTTTTTTCATAGTTTTTTTTTTGCTCAAAATGAAAAATATATTCAACTCCTTAATAAAAGTTCATGTTGATCAGATGATAAAGTAACATTCAATTTTACACTCTCTCTTTCTCTCTTTCTTCCTCTCTTTTTTTTTTTTTTTCGAGGCCCCAAAAATGGTCTTTCTAAAGGTAGTTAAAAAGAGTGTAACTTCTTTTTAACCTATGAATAATTAACATAATTTTTTTCTTTGTTCTGTGAGAGAAGGTTTTAAAAATTTTATTTGGTTTGACCCTCAGATCACGCTAAACAACTGCAGGAATTGAAATTGTGTTATGAAAATACTGATATAAAATGAAGTTAATTTTAGATGAAGACATAGAGCAGTGCAGTTTGCAAACTTCTATGACTTGTTGTAAATTCAGTTTTCTTTTCTTTTGGATAATTGAGACAGTTAGAGGAGCTAGAGAGGCTAAAGAACTTGACAGGCTGGAAAGTGCAAAGCCGAGACACCTGTTTTAGAATGTGAGTTCTCCCTCATCATAGTTTAATGCTTGTGTAGATATTTAAAAAGGGAGGGAGGGAGAGAGAGAGAGAGAGAGAGAGAGAGAAAGAGTGTGTGTTTGTGTCTCCATCTGTATCTATTAAGGGTTAAGGGTAGTTTAAATGGCATGATCTCAAAACTGAATTGAGCTTTAATTTTCACTTTCAAGACACATATTGCTATAGACAAAAATTTGTATGATTTCGTATAATGCATAATCATCATGTGGCAAGATTAAGTTAAGTAAGTTAGAATCTGGTCTTTATAATATAGATTTTGCTAATTGATCAGACCACATGAATTTCCAAGGACTTCTAAGATTCTTGAATTTTAAAAAGAGCTTTACTAGACACATAAATTTTCATGTAGCATTCATCACAATCAAACTGTTCTTAAATCAAGGCCACATTACCTTGATCTTTTGTAGAGTATTTGTTAAGCTTCTCATTCTACTACTTGAATAGGCTTGCTGCCAATATTGCATTTTACCTGCACCTTATTGAAGCTGATGAAGACTGCAGAGGCCACCCAGTGCTGAAGAGAATCGTACAGTGGAAAAAGGTAAAAAAAAAAGTTTTTTTGTTTTTTTTTAACTGGTGTAGCCTGAAAAGCTAAAACTTGATGGAAGGAATTTATCATTAATGAGATTGCTCAGGATGTTGAATTTCTTTAGGTCGTATAAATTGAGCTCAAAAAGTGAAATGATCAGGACTCAACAAATTGAATCTTATTTGACTATGGATGGCCAGAAAAAGAAAATGTGCTTGCTTTTTTTCTTGCTCACTCTCATTGTCTTTTTGCTAAAAATATGAGATGCCAGAGCTATTAGTGGCCTACTTGTTGAGATGAGGCTAAAGTTTTAGCATGAAATGCACAACATTGAAAGGGCATTCCCTCCATCTTGACAGTTTTAAGGGATAGATGGGAAAACAGAAAAATATGAATCTCCGTAATTAAAAGTTTTGGTCTTTTCCACTCAAGAGAAATTTAAAGTCTCCACAGAAGAATGTGGTTTTTTTTAAGGGTCTTGTCTGTCGTGACTACTGAGATATGACAAAGATTATTTTTGTCACTCGTGATAAAGAAATCTTAGGATATGAAAAAAAGGCTGTATAGTTTCAAGCATATCTTAAATAAAAAAATTGTATTCATTATATCTAAATGCTTCACAATAGTCTAAAGACCACACTATGGTTATATTTTGATCTAGACTCTGAATTCTCTATTTAGATTCTATGCATGTCAAATTTAACACCAGAGAGATGAAAAGAGGGCCAATGTGTTTGAGTTATTGGTGGTTTTTGTGACATCAATAAGAAACATTTGGCTCATGGAGCAGATGAGGGTAGTGTTTAAAGACAACCAAAATTTTAATATTTCTCTTGTGAATTGAATTTTCATCCTTGCTGAGTGAAAAAAATTGACTTTAAAACATTGTAGTCAGATCTCAAACAGATGTTAAAATATGATATTTTTATTTTGAAAAGGGAAAGATCCTCTCTTAAGAGCTGACCCAATAACACCAAGATGACTTTTTTAGCTCAATACATAAATATTTTCTCTTTTGAAAAGGTTAAAAAAAAATTATGTTTTTATTACTGCATTTTGGAGGCAATTTAAAGTTGTTGCAACCCCAGTTATTTAATGGTAACATTAATCTGAAAAAAAAAAAAAAATTCAGCCAAATGCTTTATTAACTTTTACTCAAATGAAATAAAATTCTTCCTGATTATTCTTTGTGACTGAAGTGAATTCTTATATTTTTGTTCTTTATTTGTCCATGAGGAATTCTTATCACATTTTTGTCTATTTTGAATCTCCATTCAGCTATCAAAACTGCATGAAGCTATACCTTTAGAGCACATGGAAGCTAGTGATGAGGATGAAGACAACACAGGGAATGAAAGTGTTGTGGAAAGAAGGATTCTTGGGGATGCTGCACAGCCTAGTCATTCTGCTAAAAAGCCGAGGTGAGATTGAAGAATGGTGCTATCCTCTGCATAAGTATTACAAAAGCACTTATGCGAAAAAGAGAATGGAGCTACTATCAGAAGTTATCACTGGAAAATAGACTGTATTTCTTGTTCTTGTTGCTTTATTGAAAAGAAGAAAATTCTGGTGTCAAATTTGCAAAAAATGTTGCTTTTTTTTTTCTACTTGTGTGCAAAGAGGAAAAAGTGAGAAAATTTGAAATTAGTGTGCTTTTTTACTAGGCTTTGACAAATTTTTGAGATTTCATTTCTCACTCCATCCTGTTATTCTAGCTCCTCTCTCTCTCTTTGGTTTTTCTCTCTCTTTCTCTGTCTACACCTGTCTTTCTATATTTATTAAATCAGGTTAGCCCTTGAGGACAGTGAGGAAGAAGACGCAGCTGATGAAGACATGGATGAAGGAGAAAGTCTTGACCCAGATGCAGAGCTGGATAACAGACCTATTACATATGAGGCAAGCTTACTCTCTTTTTTCTACTCTTGTTTTTTCTATCTGCAGTTTTTATATTTTTTTATGTGTATCTGAGGTTAATTTCTTTTAGTCTTAGCTTTGTGGGTATTTAAGCCCCCTTTTGTTTGTTTCAGAATTAAACTCTTATATTATTGTTCATTCATTCCTCACTTACTTTAACTTATAGCCTTTACTCTGTTTTGAAAAACAAACTGGGAACTGTGAGGAATAGGATTAGAGGGGCAGACAAAAGTTATTGTCTTTCACAGCAAGTGTGCCCATTGAACTCTTTATGTTATTAAAGTGTTTTTTTTTTCGTTTGTTTTATTTAGGTCTAGAGCTTCTATCTCTAGATCTAAAGATAAAACTGTTATTTTCTTTTTTAAAAGAATAATAAAAGGAGAAAAAGGTTTAAATCATAATAAACATGGCAACTAGAAAGAGCAGAAAATTTTCTCAGCTTCCTACTTTCCCAAAACCAGTAAATGTGAACAAGAGCTGCTTTTCTTAAAGTTTTATCCCCTTTTAGTTGAATGGCCCAAAAATGCCTGTTTATCTCTTACAATTTCATAACTGGAGTAAATCTCACATTGGGTATCCACTGAAATATTATTAGAGACAACTATATATATATATATATATTTATATATGTGTGGCATTTGCAGGAATGGTCACACTGTGATGTATTGTTACATAATTTTTAGGGGGGTGGGGGGTTGGCATAGCAGCTGTTTTTCTTTCGTATTTGTTACTGAATATGGACACAATTTTTTTTCATTTATGAATTTATCATGATTCTATTTATTTTGAAGATAATTTAATGAATGAAGTTTTATGATTCTTGTTAACAGACATTTTTTGAACACATAAAAATTTTTACATTAATTTTTAATTTTCATGAAAATCTATTTTTCCATTTTCCAGAATTATTTTTTTCTGTAAAACATAATCAGCCACAAATTTAACCTTTTTACCCACACTGTTTGTGTACACACATATATGTATACATGGATATTGGTTTCTTTGTCCTGACCAGATGGAGAAAAATAAACAGAGGAAGAAAGCAGCACCAAATAATCCACGTGTGAAACATAGGGAAAAGTTCAGGAAAGCAAAGATCAGGCGGCGGGGACAGGTGAAGTTATATCTATCATAAGTTTCAGTATATGTGGCAAATTCCAACATTTTTTCAATCAACTTCGCCTTTTGACATCTTGACAAAAGTGAGATAATTGAAGGTTAATTAAAAAATACTCTATGCAAAATGAAATTCACTATCTTTCACCTGCCAAGATAGAGAGCTAAAAGTTATAAATGTTTAAACAGTCTTACAAAATTCCACAAAATGATTTGAATTTGGGTCAACATCATGAAGTCAAAAGAATTTTAAAGTAAAGTAGTAAGAAATTCGAATGTTCCACGTGCAGAAAGTCTGCAGCGTTGTTGCACAATTTTCTCCACATGGAGAAGCAAGCAAGTTTTGATCCACTAGTTAATGGTTTTTTGGACGGCAACTTGACTCATTTTGTGGGACCGCACAACACAAACTTGTATGGGGATGATTGGTCCATTTGAGGGCACAAGAACAACTTCATTACAGTGGCAAAATTTGTATCGATTGATTCACAATCCATGAGACCCAAAGAAACTTAGCTTTACATTTTCTTGTATTGACTTTTCTATAAGACAACAGCAAATGGGTTATATTCAGAATAAGTGCATTATGATACTTAATGACTATTCATTCATATATGTCATGTTTTCCTTATTTTTTCACTTTATTTGTTGTCCAATACTTTCTCAATGGATAAAAACCTGTTAGAGTAGAATTTGATGCGAAATAATCAATATAACAGTCTGTGTAACCAAAGAATGTCAAAATTCAGACATTCTTGAGACATATTGTTTTAATTATGAAATAGTCTAAAAGTTAATCTGAATTATTCTTTTACATGCTTTGTTTTTTTTCCTCCTTTCAAACAGATAAGGGAACCAAAAACAGAGGTTTACAAATATCAAGGAGAAGCCTCAGGAATACGGGCTGGAATCACCAGAAGTATTAAGTTCAAATAGAAGCAGGACAGAGAAATAAACGATTTTACTACAGATAAACAAATTCTTTTTTTTTTTTGTCTAATTGATTGTCAAGGTTTTTATTCTTATGCTTTAATAGCTCATATTTTTTTGTCTTTAAGTTTTCAATATTCAAGTACACATGACTTCTGATAAATCGATATTCTTGGTGGGGGGAAGGGTGTTGAGACATAGATTTAACGATTGTATTGTTCTGGCAATATGTTCCAGAAGTATAAGATCTCCCTTAAAGAAGATCATCCATGCAAGTTTGTCTTGAGTGAATTCCACTGTAAAAAAGTGGAGATGTTAATACATTGACTCTTCATCTCCAGTCTGTCTGGAATATGATCATGAATTCTATATATTCTATTGTTTCTTTTTTGCTTCACTGCGAAGGCACAATGCCATAGAAAAATAAAGTAAACTGTGATTTAAGAATGCTACTGGGTCATACAATACATTTTTGTTGAATCCAAGCTGTCATGGGTTACAAACAGAGCTACCCTAATTCAGTGTTATAAAATAAAGAATATTCTATTGAACCACATTCAGTAGCGGTACAGAAATTACACATTGCAGTTCATCATCTGTTAAAAATTAAAAGAAAAATTTTATTGTTGTGTCTTTCATTGGAAAACGGGTTCAGCTGATATATTGCAATAGGCAAGAAATATACAATAATGTTGTGATTCAGCCTTGCTGAATCCTAGCCATATTTTATCTTGGTAACATCAACTTTATTTAAATAAGTAACCCATTATTTTTTTATAAATCCACAATTGATACTTACTCTTGAAGGAACTAGAACTAATGCAGGCTTACAGGATCAATAATTTTTGTATACTTTACTAAAATCTTAAAACATTTATTTCCTCATTCACTGATCTTTTTTTAAATTTCATGAACAGCAGCTGAAGACATACAGTGACATAGAAATTCAAATGAAATCGCCTTCATTTTATTTGGGTTCATCTTTATTTACATAAAGTTCATATTTAACTTCCGTAATTTTATCACTTGCCCAACATTTAACACAAAACGAAGAAAAATATCGATTGATGGATGAACATTCATTCTGTAAATGAGTCATTAGCTATAAGTAAATTTTGAAAAATCAATACATGATTTAGTAGCAAAATTAATGAGTAACAAGTACAAGTTATGTACTGTGCAATATCTAAATATTCGATTTTGCAGCAAAAGAATTAGTCAAAGAGCATTTTTGGTAAATGATATAGACATAAGTATATGTGTATATATATATATTTTTTGTTACACTCTCACAAAAGAACAAGAATGTATATAGACACATATACATAAGAAAAAGAACTCTCAATGAAAAAGTTGCTTTTTTCTTAATGAGTATATTTTGCATGCAAGTTAAAAATCTTTTTGTTTTTGAAAGAACAAAAAATTACGAGTGTGTTGGAAATATTGATGGTGAGAGGAAAGATTGCATTGCTCGTCATTGCACAATATTTTTTTTGTTTCATTTAGGGGCTGTTCAAATATAATCTTACACCTTTTTGCTTTTACTCTCTTCCTCTCTTCCCCCTTTTCTCTATCACTTTCAAACTCCCTCTTCCAATCTTAGTTTAACTCCCCACCCTCTCTCTATCATTTTCACTCTCTTCCATTACCCTCCTTATCTCTTATCATTTTCTCCATACCAGTCTCCCCTTCTCTCTTATCACTTTCACATCACCACTCTCCCCTTCTCTCTTATCACTTTCACATCACCACTCTCCCCTTCTCTCTTATCACTTTCACATCACCACTCTTCCCTTCTCTCTTATCACTTTCACACTGTAGCAATCTCACCCCCGACTCTTTCTCGCTTCTTCTATCGCTTTGCTTATTTTTCCTCTGTTTGCATGCTTCATTCTGTGTCGAGTTTTGGTTCTTGAACATATTCAAAATCGGAATGCATATGAAGATCATAAAAAAATAATTTGAATGAATGGCTTCAAGACATATAATTATTGAATACTTTATGTGAGATTTGTAAAGTGGGCCATAAACTAGTATTAGCTTGTGATCAAGGGGTGGAGAGATGTCGGGGCATGTGGTAAAAACTCCTTGAGATCATCTGGACTATAGAGAAATGATGTTTTTGCCCCAGTACTTAGATTATCAATGCTGAGACTCATGAACTATTGGAAAAGCAAAGTGAGAAAAGTGTGGTTTTGACTTCAGCATTGAGTTCAGTAACAAAATTCACTGTGAACTGATACCATTGATATCACATACTTATAAAATTTGGTCTTGACTTTTACAAATATGTATGTATATATAGATTTGCAAAGGATGCAAACATTCACTTGCTTTTAAGCTGACTTTAAACTTGCTCTATATAACAATTGCAGGAAAACAAAAAACAAACAAAAAAAAAAAAGCCACTGCAATGATGGGATATAAGGCTTAATATGGTGCAGACAAAATGTAAATCAGGAAGCTTTAAAGAAATGAGGATACATTGTGTTTATATATAGGTATATTGCAAGATTTATCATTGCGAATTTTTTTTTCAAACATACAAGTAATTTCTTATTAGATTTGTGTTTGAAATAAAATGGCATTTGATTTTAAGATTGTGTATATCTGTTTTCACATATCATATCAAGTAAACCTCTGGGCTTGTTTATGAAAATAAAAAGTTGGTTTCATGTAATTCAAACAGAAAAGAAAAAGGCAGTTGCTTCACAGCACACAAAGTTCTTAACACATTCTCAGCTGAACATCAAGGACAAACGCCTGTAAAAATGGATCTCTTTTCCCTTCAAACCAAACTGCCCCACAAGAATTGATGTAGAGCTTTATCACCTTGCTTGCAGAATAACACATCTAGCAAGAGGGATAAAATTGAACAGAGCCATTTCTTTACTCTTTTGAGTGAAAAAATACTTCACCACATACCAGACACACATGTAAAGGTTGATATTCCTCCTCATTCCATATCCCTTTTCATGTATATTTTTTATATCTTACTTAGAACTGAAGTTTCGACATTTGGAAGGCAACAAGTTTAGAAAAATGATAAAATCGCGGTTAAGTGAAAACTCCTACACATGGTTTGATAGGCGTCCAGCACAAAAATAGAATAGTGATACATGTAGCAAGTTTCAATGGTTTTTCTCAAATAGCAACATAGTAGATACACTCACACACACGCATGCACACATTTATTTCTATGCTAATCTGACAATCTTATTCTGCTTCATATTTCTTTCATAGTATTTGCTTCAGGCTTCACAAAGCTACAAGAACTCATCTTAAATATGCTTAGTAAGATTATTTTGAATACACTTTATACTGACACTCGACAAATATACTGACACAAAAGGGAATACGTGTATAATATGTCCAAATAAGAGATTATCATACATCAAAAGACAATTGAAAAGGGAACATACTTCTTATTTAAGTGCTTGCTAATGCTATAAAATTGATGATTGCCTCTCCTCATCCTATAAAAATTAGCAAATGTTCCTGTTTCTACAAGTACAGACTTACACCCTTTTTTATTTGCCTTCTACAAATTTAACAGAAAAATAATAAAGAAAGCAGTCTCACAATCACATAAAAAGAGGTGTTTGTGCCAACTACATAAGAGATGGTCAATGAAAGTAGAAAAACATCAATATAAGATAAATACTCACATTAGCAAGAAGAAATTTAAATAACTTTTCGCTGTCTGTTTCTCCACAAACCCTGATGTGTATAGCTAGTCTGGAAAGTGTTTTTTTTTTTTTTTTTTTTTTTTTTTTGCAGTGGTTTATTTTTTTTGTGTTTTTGTTCATGGTGTACAGGTGTGATCGTCACTGATAGAGATACTTTGTCTTGATTGCCACAGGGTAAGAAGTCACAGATTTATATTTTTTGTACCTTTGTGTCTATATGCTCCTGTACTTACGACTAAGACGTTAAAAAACTTGATGTTTTATTCACGAGAGTATTTATCAATTTTTTTTTTTTTTTTTTTGTGTCTTGAATGGGGCTTAATGGATATAGAGGAGCCTTTTCGTCTCTCTACACAGTTCCCAGCTGAAACAGCTGTGGAGAGAAAAAATACAATCATTCTAAAAAAAAACATTTAAAGTGTGTATTGCCTCAGTGGACTCATATTTTTAAAAAATGTTTTTTTTTTCTTTTTATTCTTGCTACCAAGATCAATAGCACAATAAAGCAATTTAGAAAATTATTGTTTGAAATACTGGCACTAATTGTGTCACTGTTCAAGAAAAGTGCATATATCTTTTTCCCTCCATCCCTCTTTGTCTCGGAGCCCTCTAAAAATGTGTGGTTTTGAGCAAATTTGGATTAAAGTAAGCTGTAGTAGTCCCTAAACTCTTAAAACATGACTGAAACAGTCTCTACCCAGGGAAAACTGGAAGTGGATATGAAAGAAACAATAATTCTTCCATCAAATTTCAGTGTGTTGCTGGCTCTAATTACATGTAATGTATATAAACTCGCCCTTAGTAGATCTAAAGGCGGCTTTCTGTCGTCTGACCGAGGACTCAAGGCCTGAAATTATATAGTAGTGTATTAGTGAGCCATCTATTTCGTACAAATATCTGAAAGGAGATATAGGATAGAAACTGAAATGGAAGAGGGTAGGGTGAAGGTGATATTGGCATTTTAACAATGGCCAATGCTTGAGTACCCTTTAGACTTATCTGCCACTAGTAACGGCTACCTTTGTTCCAGTGTAAAGAGTCATAATAACTTTGAGATGATTGTGATATTTACGATTTTACACATGTTATAGAGTGGTGAATTAACTTACATCTGGAGCATCCTCTTCATCACAGTTCATTGAGAGGAGAAAGTCCTGCCCCTGGATTGGTTGCGCCTCAACTATCACATTATTTTGGCTGAGGTGACTCTCTCTTGTGATGGAAGGGAAGTCCTCACAAGGTGGGCTGTTGAGGGTATCCAATGCAGCACTGACAGCCGGAAGCAGCGACTGCTCTACAAATTGCAATTGGAAGAGCAACAAAAAAAGGTCATTTATCTGAATTTATTGGTAAAAAAATTAATTTTAAAAACTCAACTACAAGAAATCTATAAGTGTTACAGAAGACCAATTTGAACAGTTTTATTTAAAATGCACTTCATTCACATAATTAGTATAAAAAAGATAACTTGAAAATAATACATTCTTTGGTCGTATGAAATACAACACACAGAGGCAGATACACTTAAATATCAACACACACACATGTCTCGTGTGGATACAGCACAGTTTCAGTTTTGCCAGTGCTTTAATTTACTTCTCTTATCCACAGATCTTGCTACTTATTACATTTTTTTTTCGTCCACTGCTTGTGTATTTTCTTCTTTCACTATCGTCTGGACTCAGGTTTGTGACTAGTTTCCATTTTATTTTTTATGACCTGCTGGATCACACTAAGCTTTCTTCATTCAACGCTGTATTATTCTGGCTGGTGGAGACATCTAAGTTCAATGTAGTACTAGAAATGGTTTGAAAGGATTTTTTTACTGATTGATTACCCCTCATTTTTTTATTTTATTGTTGTTTCCTCACTTTATATCAAATACAAAGATCTTTGTGTGCATTATAATGCATAAGAAATTTAGATTTTATCCTATGCTAAGTAATGTTGTTGATGCCATATGGCAGCTGTTAGGGCGATCGCTTCAAGCAAAAGGTGGCTGGTTTGATCCCCAGTTTTACTGATAAGGTCTGTTCACGCTCATGTGTCCAGCTAGCACTCTGATTGGATGGCTAAGTCTCTTCAGATTCAACAAAAGTGAAAGCTTTAAGGGAAGTAAATGCAAACTACTTGCAATGTTGTTCCTAAAAAAAAAAAAATGAAACTCCTACCCTTGGCTGCTTTAAATTCATGTCAAAATACTTTACTCAGTGCAGTTTAAGAATGTCATATGCAAAGAATGGTGGAGTGGGATTGGTGGCACAATGGTTAATGAAACTGCCCTGAGAATGAGATCTGCAGGAACCGTTTTACAAAAAAGAATGAAGGTTTTGTATTTAAAAAAAAGCCAAAAACGGGAAAATCCTCATATTTTCAGCGTTTCAGTTTGCAATTTACGACTTTTGATTAATCAGGTCTTGGCTATTGAGATTTCCACAAGGTATAATGGGAGAAAAAATTATTATGAAAAAGATTACTTACCTTGACTTTCATAATACTCAGCGGAGGAAGTAGTCCCATCGTTTGCCTGAGAACATTGAGAGTGGGGTCAATGAGCAAAAACATCAGGAATGAATAAAGAATCACCAAAATAATTTCCTTTAGAAAAATATGATTCAGTGTTTTATGATTTCCTCCCTGATCTAGTGAGGCATTCGTTTAAATCTTTCAGTGGACCTCTTCCCCTCCTTATTCCGGCTATTCATCAGTATGACTCTTTTCCCTTCTCTATCACTGTAGTCAGCCACATCATCATCATTCGATGGTCTCAGGCACAAACCCTGTAATTCCCGAATTTCCCCCCACACGGTTTTGTTTTTGAATGGTAGAAAAACATGAATAAATCATGACTCAGACACCAATTAAAATGTGTTAAAAGGTCATGTGATCAAACTTTCTAAGTCCTTTGGTTTTGTTCAAGAAAATCAGTTTTTTACCTCCTCCTGTAAAATTAGTCTCTCTGGAGTTTGAGGGTTCGTGCCCGAGACCATTGATTTCATTATTATCATAACATCCATTGTACTTATGATCATCATCCTCCTTGTCCTCTTCAGTGTCATTGAGAGATATGACTTTTCTACACATATTTTTATATTAATTATTAGTAGTAAGTTGCAAAATTTGAGAGGTTGTTATAGCCTGTGCTTTTTAAAATATAAATATTGCAATGTTAATAATGTGCAAACATATAAATTTAAAAAAAAAATGCGGATATTAATGGTGAAAATAATGATAATGGTGATGATTATGATCTAGGTGCAGTGAACAGGGAAAAGTGAATGAAGAAGGATGAGAAGAAAGCAACAACAGAAAGCTGTGCCTAAGAATGTCATTGGAGAATCTAACGATAATTTTTATAGATACACATACAATGAATTTAACACTGTGGCGATAATGATGCAAAAAAGGGAATTAATCTTTAATGAGCTAAAATAACTCGCCAAAAAATACCCACATATTAAGAATGTTCATATCCTAAAGATTTTGTTCATAGAGCGAGCCAAATAAATATGCAAGAAATAAGGCCACATAAATTCCGTGGTAAAATAGATAAAAATTTCTTTGTCTGGAGATCCAATGGCTAATAACGCTTAAAGCTTCCTTTTAGGATTCAACGCTTTTTAGATGATGAGTACCGTTTGAGAGATATAACTATTTAAAAAAAATACAAAAAAACAATAACAGCAACAAAAAACCTATCACTATTTATCACTGAGTCACACAATATTGAGTAATTACATCTAATAACTACAATTTTCATTTATAGCAACTGCAGGTCGAAAGTTTAATCAGCCTACCTCAGGTGTAAACACACGATAAAACTCACAGGCAGACTCTTCTGAAAAATGAACAAAAGATTTGTCAAACCACTGCCTTTGTCTTATGAGCAAAACATTCTATCTATCTATCTTGAGACTAGTCCTAAGGGGTCACATGAATTTTGAACATTTTCGACCTATGGAACAGCCCGAAAAGTCTTCTTACGAAGTTTGCAATCCAGATAGAGCTATATTTTTTTTGAGCCAAGATATGAGATTTTTTAAAGTTAAAGATAGGATAAAAAGAAATCTTATGACTAGTATCTCCCCTTTGTTTTTTTTTGAGATTTTGCACAGACAAAATGTGAACATTTTTTTATGGAAAGATTGGCTTATAAATTAACCCAATTTACAGTGCAAATACTAGCACTCTTAATTTGTACAATTTAGACTTTCTACTATGGGAGTTTGATTTGATTTGATTTTTGTGCATTAGAAAGAAGAAGGTGATCTCAAGCTCTCAGGCCACAGCCAGGCCAGGGCATCGTTGGCTGGGCTCAAACTCTTGAAGGAGAAATCCCTGCAGATCACAGGGCAGGCGTGCTATCCATTGTGCCACCAACAGGCCTACTGATGGAGAAAAATCTTAAAGGTCACACTGCCACATTCTCTAAATTGAGTAAGGATCTTGTATGAGACGAATTCCTAGGTGAGCCTTTTAGTTTTTATTCGTGAGCAAAGCAGCTGTAGGCATACAAGGAACAATATAGGCTCAGGCCCTGAATGAGTAATCGTCATATCTTTCCTGGGCTATCACAATAGCATAACTTATAACGTATTCCAAAATGTGATTTCAGAATCATTGTATCTCTAATGATAAGAGCTATCAGATGATGTGTTTTACTATTGAAATGCGCCAATACAAATTTCTTAAAATATGCATCAATCCCATGGAAGATATATTAAAGAGATTAAAAACCTCAGGTTTTCCTTAATATCTAAAAAAAAAGAATGAGTTGTCCCCTTATGTTAGCCCCGTGACGATATGCTCAAAGAGTGGGTTATGTATTAAATTGCCTGCCTTGATTTAATATACATTGGCATTCTTTCTCTTGAGCTCTCACCTGGGTTTACAGAACTTTCATCTGAGACCTCCAGGGTCTGACCTACATTGAGCTCACTCTGCAAAAGTACACTACCATCAGCGTAGTCGTTGTTGCACATTGTAGGCAATGCATCTGTGACTATGTTGGGATCCTGAGAAAAATAATAAACAACAATAAGAAAGGAAAACTCATACAAACAACAATAAGAAAGGAGCACACCATAGAAATTTTAAAAAGTCAATCAGTAAATGGACAAGACAAATTGCATTTTTTATCCGCCTCTTCAGGGCATCCAAGTGAAGCGGTGAAAAAATATAATTTTGTGCATTATTTTCAGAGTGGAAGAAGTAAGAAAAAGTTTTCAAATGCTGCACTCCCAGAAACAAATAATTACGTTTAAAGATTTTGAAAATGCTCTTATAGCTGAAGGAAATGACATTAGTGTGGTGAAATAAAACAACCACCAATTCAAAACTTATTTAGACCAATTCAAACTACATCAAGTATTGGGGTTTATGTAAAAACATTTCGCTTTATGGGCTTCATCGGTTTGTTGAAGGAGAAAAGAGAAAAAGAGGAAGAGGAGAAGGAAGAAGAGGGGGTGGTGGGGGTGGCAGTGGAGGAGTGGGAAGGCATTTACAGTATTTCATATTTTCATGTGTATCTGGTATTGTGAAAATAACATTTTTTTTACCTGATTCTCATTCGGTACAAGATTTGGTAGGCCTACTGTTATTTCCGGGAAAGGCAGCCTTTTTGGCTTGTCGCCTCTTATTTTTACATTTCCGCCACAACCCAGTCTTTCATTGGTGTGCACTTTTTCAACAATATCTGGCGTAAATAAAAAAATAAAATAAAAAAAAAAAAAACTTATGACATTTTGCACTCTTTGGTATCAAGTCTGTATATGGCATTTCACAATGCCAATGACAACCTCGGTAAAAAAAGAAAAGTTTATGCTAATACTGTTGCTTGTACGCTGTTTACGACACTCTACTATCACCACCACCCTTTTTTTTATATTAAGAGAGGTATAATTACCACTGGGGAGTACAACATTACCACTACTTTTAACATCAAATGATTGTCTTGCTTCCTGATACACATAACAGAATAAGTTCAAGAGAGTGATGGTGGTAATCAGAAATGACTGCTTTACTATACAGATAGCAGGATTAAAAACAAAAAATTAAAAGGCCTTTCAAGCTGAAGACGGCAAGAATCTTAACATAAAAAAGCATTCACTGCAAAGAGAGAAAGAAATTTATCAAGATGTCTATCAGGAAAAAAAACAACTGATTGGCACAAAACTCTTGAATATATTCACACGTTCCCTTACATGTGTCTGGTACTCCTAACTCTGAGAAGTTTGGCAAGCGACTCATAGTTGCACCAGACTGGTGGAGATTGGTCTCTATCTGGACTGTCTTGATTTCCTCCTGGGTATCCTGAGGTGCTGTAGCCTCTGCCGCCGCCTGGGTCTCCTGAAGCCTTGGGCTGTCACTGGAGCTAGAATAGGCAGTGCCAGTAGTGATTACTGATGTTATGCCCGAAGGATCAATCTCAAAAGAAAGATCTGCCACCTTAAAATCTTCAATGGGCTGAAGATAGTTTGCGGTCCAGTTTCCTTGTAAATCCTTCCTGGGGCTAATGGATAATGTGGATGTTGCTGGCGTTGAATCCATACCAAGAGATTCTTGGGGAAAACTGCTCACAGTGAAGTTTGCACTGGGTGATGTAGGCAGCACAGGCCCTGGACTGGCAGATACCAAGCTACACAAGCTCACAGCTGAGCTGTCTGGGCTTGGCGGCTCTGACGAGCTAGAAGAATCATGTGTTGACGTCCACGAGCATGAAGGACTTGACTGTCTTCTTTTCAGTGGATGTGTCTTTTTGCTCTGTCAGGAGAATATAGTAAGCCGGTGGATTACATTTCAAATAATAATTATTGGTTGTAAATGACGTTGTAGTGGATATAAAGAAAGATTGTACAATTTTTCTTCTGAACAATACATTTGATACCC
>BLXT01003598.1:433503-444106 GCA_019648995.1 Plakobranchus ocellatus
CCCCCCCCCCCCCCCCCCCCCTCTCTCTCTGTCTCTCTCACACTCTGTTCCTTCCTCAGGGATGCCGCCACCCATCTTTCAGAAAGCCTGAAAAAATTTTAGACACCCAACCCGTGCAAAACCCCGTACACATTCGGACAAATTGAAATAACTAAGGCCACACGTAACTATCAAATAGGATTGGATTATTTTGCATGAAAAAGACGGATTTCCGGCTTTAGCCACAAAAGTGGCAACCCTGCTTCCTCTCAGTTCTTTACAACCCAATCAAATCAAAACCACTGTGTAGCCCACACAAACTTATGTTAACGAAACGGTTATGTTCGGCCAGACATAAAGTTCTTTCGAAAAACCTTTAAGTGGGCGTTCGCACCAAAAGCAGTTCACTGGTTGAGCTGAGCAGTAGTTGAGCCGACACAATGACTTCTATGGTTTTAAATAATATATTATATATGCCGTTCGCACCAAAGGCAGTAGCCACGCTGGGCTGAGCTGTGCACTGCTAGCAGTGAGCGGCAATGAATATCTCGGTATATATATATATACCACTGCATCAATTTGAGAGGCTGTTTCATCGTGTCTAAAATTAGCACACCGAGAATCTTGTCGCCAACTTCCGTCACGCACGTCTTTCTCTAGATCTGGATCTAGGCTTCAACCTTCCACACCAAACCAGAAACAAAATGATGGATACTGATAAAACGTTTGAACTCATAAGTTCAATCCAGTAATACCCATCAATATGGGAAAAAAACTGGACAAAAACTTTATGAATAGGGAAGTTAAGAGAAAGAATATTCAAGACATTGCACACAAAATGAACATGATAGCTGAGTTGAAATGCCCCTTCTCCTCCTCCCCCCTCCTCCTTTTCTCTCTCTCTCTCTCTCTCTCTTTATACATCATGTATCCTACAGTACCCAGTTTCAAATTCTCAGAATGATCTTTTCATTTTCGCCAGTCTTTCTGCCTGTCCGCCTATCTTGTGTCTGTTTGTCTTTTTGCTTGTTTCTTTGTGTGCCTGTAAAATGTTTTTCTCCCCCTTTCTGTCAGATTGTCGATTTCTATTTCCTCCCTATCCCTTTCTTTTTCACACACACACTCACCTTCACGCATACACGTACACACATTTCTGACATGTCTACTTCTTGTATGATGAAAGGCATAAGTGATCTCTTATGAATAGTCATCTTGTCACGGAAGTCCAGGTCCATTAAAATCTGTCACAAAACGCTAAATGCAAACTCAATGCATCTCCTGGCTCCGGAGTGACGGTAGTTGTATATCTGTTGATGTTGCGTCAGAGCTCCAGGGACAGGTGTGACTAGATAGGGTTTTAAAGGGTTTGTGGCATTCCCTTTCACAAAATAAGGAATACTGGCAGAGGAATCAGGAAGAGGAACAGTGTCTGGAAGGCCGTGACGTGATCCAATATAGTATTGAATGTTTTGCGACTCATTCTGAAATGTAACTTAAAGCGCGATTCATCTTCATTAAAATCTAGAAACAGATGATGAAACTCTCCGAATGTTTCTTTCTTAGCATTAATCGAATGAAGCCAGTATTCTTTTTCTCCATCAAATACAACAGACTGTTTTAATAATGGTAATGTATCAGGCACACTTGTTAACTCAAGTCTCGAACGTTTTCTTTCCTATCCACTGCTAGCAGTCAGCGAGCAGCCAGCTACTATACACTACTTCTGTGCTGTTTTTGGTGAGAACACATCGGGTAATGCCGAACAGTGCACAAGCCACCCGCGAGCTGACAGCTACTAGACAGCTAACAGCCATAGCTTTTGGTGCGAACATTTTGAGCCTACTGCTGGAAACTGCCCAAAGCGGCTCCACAGCTAACGCGCAGCTACTGCTTTTGGTGAGAACAAACCCTAATGGGTTGGTGTCTTTGCGTGCAAAATATTGCGCTCATTAACTCCTTGTCCTATTGGAGAAAATAAAAATCTGTAATTTTTTGTGTAGTGAAACAAGCTGCATAACACACTTACAAACGCAAAATGCTTTGCAAGAGCTTGTTTGCCCCAAAACTTATCAATATATCTGAGCGTCTGACAGAAAACTCGTAGGCCTGAGCATATTACTTTAAAGATTTGCCAAGGCTTAGCAATCACGCTAACTTGCCACTTTCAGCCGTTGCTCAGACAACTGAAGATTGTTCATCTACGAGACCTATCATTAAGTCACATTGGGCACAAAAAATACATAAACAATTAAACAAACGAAAGTGGTATCGACACAGTCTAATTTGTTAGCATCGATTTTTGTTCATTAACGTCACGCACAACATCATTCAATCGGGTTTCAATGATTTTATGTAGATCTAGGATTGCAAGGACCGATTAGTTTTAATCCCAATAACGATGAGTTTAAACTATCAACCTAGCAGGAAAAATCCACATTTGCACACCCAAATTTGTTTTCAAATAAATGTGTGGGTGCACAGGAAAAACCGTCGGATGTCGCTAGTTAAAAAAATTGAGAAAGACACAATTTTACATTATCCAAACATTCCTGAGAATTTTGCTCTTAATTTGAAGGCTCTATCTTATTTGGTTACAAAATTATGATGATTTAAAGTCGCCCGGTTGAGGAAACATAGTTTTGAGAATATGGCTTCTAAAGTTTTGCATGTATGTTTTTTGTAGTTTTCCGCTGATAGAATAGATGATCAAATTGGTTTTACGGTCACATGGCACACATACACCTCACCATTGTACATTCTAACCCACAATTGAGAATTTTAACAAATATTTTTTGGTAAATATGAACATTTTATTAAGTAATTTAACATTTTGGGCCCATATTATGTCATTCTTCATCACTGAGTGTTACACCTCGATAACGACATTGTCCAAGTCTGTAATAAATCTATCACATTTAACTTCGATCTCTAGATCTAAAGAAGATCTATAAATTTAATGACTTGTAGACTGTCAAAAATATGGTTTTATGTTAGATATAGCTTCCAAACATTAATAACAAACGACAACAGAGGTAAAAAAGATCTAGACCTAAGCCAGAGAGAGAAAAGGAGATAGAAAAGGAGAGACAGAATGAAAGAAAACGGGACACACTGGCAGTTGCTGCCTATAGATTTATATCAAATCATCAAGACAGGGTGATTTATTCATTACTTTTGCTTTGTTCATCATCTGCGGCATGTTTTTCATGGAATAAAATCGACATCATCATAGGCAGATGAATCGGCTAGGTTTAGGTTTAAAAATTTTGCAATGTTGGAGTCATTTATTGAGGCTGCAAATATTATATTAATGTGGGTTGGTCAAGTTTTGATCGAAAGGTGAAGGACCGACCTTTATTGAAATAAAATTAAAATGAATGCTTTCAAGGTAAACACTCAATTATATATAAGCTTGTATGTATATATATATATATATATATATATATATATATATATATATATATATATATATTTATGTATATATATATATATATATCAATGTTTTGAAGATCTTCATGAGACAAGAAACGTAAAATATTTGATTAATCGATTATCGAATTGCGGCGTTTTTTGAGTCAGCAGATCTATAAGGTTATCTCAATAAAACGGCAGCGCACTCAACCAGGTTAATTTATATTCATGCGCGCTAGGTGGAATCTAACGGTCAAGAAACTGCCGTTTAGTTTGGTGTATAATACTTGTAGATTTGCTGTAATGTAGATCTAGCAATGGTGATATGAATCAGGCTCTGAGTTTTGGAAATTGGCCTGCGTTTTTCAGCTTTTGTTGCCACAAACCTAGTCAAGAGATCTTACAAAAAATGTATAATTAAATAGGTTATAGGTTATAGAAATTAATAAAACTTGGTGGAATATGAAGATGAATAAATGGAGATTTTGTTGTAACCAAAATCTCGATTTCGGCCATGGAAAAGATAATCAACTTTAAATGGCTCTAGTTCAAAACAAGCCTTTGCGACATCCGACGGGTTTTCTTGTGCACCCATACACATCATAGGCGTATCGAAGACAATAACAAAAGACTTTAATCATCTCTACAGCACTGTTTTAGGAAAGGCAACATAGTTGTTGGCTTGTTGCACCGGCATGGTAGGGGAAAAACCCAGTAAAAAATAGACGACAATCTCATCACTTTAATAACTTCTGCCATAAGGATTAAAGACCGGAAAAACGGTTACGTTAAAAAGATATACTTTGCTGGCTTGAGAAAACGTTTCTGTTCAAAGCCTGCTGGTTTGAGAGAGGTCATTACGGCTGAGTGAAGGCTGCCATGTTAAAGAGTAAGGGGCTCCATGAGTCGGATTTTAATTTTTAAAGAAGCAAACCCTCACTATTGTTTGGACGTCGTGCAAGAGCTGTGTTGCGAAGAGGCATAAACCAATGCTTTCCATTATAGCTCTCTCTCTCTCTCTCTCTCTCTCTCTCTCTCTCTATATATATATATATATATATATATATATATTACATTGCATTATTCTCCTCAATGAAGCAAACGTTTTGATAACATAAGATATTCTCAACAGAAGATTAATTAATGCAACTTCGACTCTGATGATTTTTAATGTATTTATGTACTGCTTGTTAGGTTATTTTATGACAGAACAAGAGATAAACATTGGCAATAATAAAATATGACTGAAATATTAATGTGAATAGAATATCATTGAATAGATTGAGCAGGGTATTTGGCGTTTGTCAAATGCGAATGTAAGAAAAATGAAAAAGCCGTAGCAATTACATAAACTAATCTCGTTTATGCTATTTAGCACCACATTAATTGGATTTTTAGATGTGAAATTTTATTTTGTCAAGGCCGACTCATAGTAATTGTAATGGTAAAATCAAAGATTTGGCACCATACAATTAGCTTACTCCCACGTTCATTTACAGTCCCTTGCCAATGGGCCCAATAACATCTTCTACCCTTCATCCCCAACTTTTGCATTGAAATTTCCATTATAATCATAAAGTCCTGGGATTTTAGATAACCCTTTGCTTTTGTAAATTTCTCCTTTCCTACTTGTAAATCTTCACTATTAGGTATTGGTGCATATAGGCCAACTAGAATACTTCCTAGCTTAATGGTTTGGATGCCATTTTAGCTACAAATGCTCTGTCGAAAATTGGACACTAAATCCGCAGACTTCACTAGAATCGGCTGAAAAGCTAAGAGACAAAATTGATGCTGTTTTGCATAACGAATATGAGACTCTAAACAACATCTCACAGGCAGAAAAACTATGGTCACATATAAAAAAATAAATTCATGAAGATATAAAGAAAAACGTTCCCAAAAAGGATACAAAAGAATATAGAAAATGCGTAAACAAAGAAATACTACATCTGATGGAAGAAAGGCGGAAATAAAAAAAAACGAAGAAGCCAAATACAAAGATCTAATACAATGCAGCAAAAGAAGAATGGACTACTCAACAATCTTAAGAAATAGAGCAAAAACTAAATATATGCAATAAATTCATCACTGCCAAAATTAACGATATCAGTGGTAGGAAAATCGAATGCACTAGCCCTGCCTGTATCAAACCAAAAGGCGGAACAACGTTAATGGAAAAAGAAGGATGCTGATGATCTTTTCAAAGATGATAATTGTGAAGAACCCGACACACAGAAAAGCATTGAGGTTCAGCAATCCTCAAAGAAGGGGTAGAGGCAGTAATAAAGAAAACGAAAAATGAAAAATCCATAGGACCAGATAACATACCAATAGGAATAATTAAGCATTAGATAACCTAGGAACAGATCTAGAAAAAAAAACCTCCTTAATAAAGTATAAAATGGTGGAACAATTCCAGATCTTTGTCAATCTATTTTTATAGTACGGCCTAAAACACCAGGAGCGACAGAATGTGAACTTCACAGAACAATCAGTTTAATTATTCATTTTACAAAAATCCTGTTTACATTTTTTTATGCATAGAATACGCAGAAGCCGAAGACCAGAAATATCTGCAAAATAGTCTGACTCTATGCCTATATGCCTTATAAAGAACTAGAAACGCAATATTCACTTTTAAATGCCTGTGGAAAGGCCTATAGAAATGTTAAAAGGATTCCATCTCTGCTTCAATATTATTCTAAGGTCTTCGACAAAGCAAAACACCTAGAGCTGTTTCTTATGCTAGAAAAATTAGACATTAATGGGAAATATCTGAGAGCAATTAGAAATCTATACTAGGATCAAACTAGATCTGTAAGATTTGAAGGAGGGCACGGTGATTTCAAACCCACCAAAAGAAGTGTGAGGCAGGGATGTGTAATGTCTCCCGATTTTTTAAACTTATATCGTGAAATAATCTTAAGGGTTCTTGATATTTCAGGCTTAAAAATAAATGACAACATTTTTGTAATCTCAGGTATGCAGATGATACAGTTTTAATAATAATCTGCTGAACAACTTCAAAAACTTTTTTGGTGATGTAGTTTTAGAGAACGAAAGAACGGGCTGTCTTTGAATGTAACAAAAACGGTATGAATGGCATGTCAAGGAAATCCTCTAACCCCAAATGCAATCTCATTAGCAAAGGCGGAAGAAAAATTTACAAAGTTTAATATCTTGGAATGCTGTTAACATCTGGTGGTAGAAGAATTTAAGTAAAATAGTAAACGAATATCAATGGCCACAGATCTATTCCAAATAATGAAACCATTACTGGCAAAAAGAAAAATAAGAATGGAAATCAAATCAAGGGTAATGAAAACATATGTATTGTCAGTGCTATTATTATGGTAGTGAGTGTTGGAGAATTAACGAGGAAACAGACAGAAAACTAGAAGCAGAAGACATGTGGTTTTTCAAAAGAAAGATGAGGATATCATAGACGGAAAAAATGTCTAACAAATTGGTACTGAAAGAGGCCAATCTTGAGCGATCACTAATGAAAGCCATAAGACGTAAGCAACTACAATTTTGAGAACATATTTGCCGAGACGAGGGTTAAGAATACTTAGCAGCCACTGGGAAGACTGAAAGCAAACACAGTAAGGGTAGACAGAGAATAAAGTTCACTGAAAGTTTTAAGTCATGGACAGTAGGTAACGATAGCAACAACAATTTTACAAGATTAAACTTAGAACAGATTTGAGAGGGAGAACATGATCGCCTATGTCTATTCCAGACAAGGCACCTAAAGTAGAACAATTACGCTTCGCCTGTCTGTGCTTCACGTAAGATTTAATGGAAATCTTTTGAATGCTCAAAATGATGTTCTTAATTTTATAACACTAGTTCTGCAGCGGACTTCTGATAACTTGATCTCCTTGGATTTCGTTTTTCGGCGTAATAAAGCAGCAGGAGCTCAAAATGTTCCAGAAATGTAAGATCTGCTTAAAAAAAGATTAACTCATGCAACTTCGACTTAGGTGAATTCTACTGTCATAAACTAACAGTGCTTTAGTGAGCGATCAAACATTGATTTTTTTTCTTGTTCACTAATAAAATATAGGAATAACCGATTTCCAAACTAGATTTAGCTCTACAGTAAAGTCTACAATAATTTCAATCATTGGAAACCCTAGAACAAATATTACGGCATGAAAAACGAACCGAATAGAGTGAGCTGAACATATCCTTGCGGGCCAAAACATCATAGCAAAATGCCGTTATAAACCAAACCTTTCAAGAACATGAACTTTGAGGAAAACATAAAGTTACGGAAACTACTGTTGTTCTAGAAGTAAACAATGAAGGACAAAAGCGAGATTTCGTTATATGAAAAAGAAGATATTTAGACATTCTATCAAACACTTTATTTCATTGATTTAGTGCAGGAGTCAAGCAAAAAATTGAATCAGAACGAGCAAAAATATAGGTCTCTTTCCAATGAGTTGTATCTCTAACTATTTGACTACATGGACTAAATTTAACTGTAATGATGCTCACTATTAGATCCAAGTTTTTTTTTCTTTTCTACATAGGAAAGTACTGTCTTACAAAGTAGCGGGCAATCACAAACAAGCCCATCTATGGGTTCGTGGGTATCATATCATTGTCATGACTTCCAGATGAAGTCTTGTCATTGTCATAAGTGGAGTCATAAATACGACAACCGAAATATGCAAGTACGAAAGGCCCTCCAATGATTGTGACACTACATCTAGATCTAAATTCCTTGATATTCTGAATAAGATTGGATTTCTAGACCTAGATCTAGGTAATTCCAAAGATCTTAAAAGTGAAAATTATTTTCTTTTCATACATGTACTGATGACAGAAGTGAGTTGCAACTTTTTGTTTTAAACACGACGGGTAATAATGAGTATTCATGAAAAAAATGAATAAAGTGGTTTGGCCTTAAAAGAAAAACTGACGTCTGATGTCCTACATAAAATACGGAAACTATCAAGAAAAAAATGAAATGAAAGCACAAAAGAGCATCAAATTAATATCTGCATCATTTGCACTTTATAGAAGTAAAGGCAATAAATCCAGGAAATGTAACGATATAATCCATTAGAGAGTTAAAAAAAAAACAAAACAAAAAGACAGTCCTTATTTTAAAGCTCTTTTATAATATGACTGATTCCTATATTTTCTAGGTATAATGTTGTAGATTTGAATACTATAGTGCCTATCCTGGGGGTTTCGTGAGCTTTATGGTGTCCACCCAACCAAAAAGTACGAAAAGTACTAAACTGGTTCGATGGTGCAATATTCAAAGAAGTAAGAAAGCGTGTTTGAAAAATGGAACGAAAAGAACAAAACACTCAATTGCATGTTTCCATACACCAGTTTGTATAATTCGTTATTTGCTTTCACTAATTTAGTAAAAATCTGAATCCACTAGTTTATAAAAATCTGAATCCACTAGTTTATAAAAATCTGAATCCACTAGTTTAGTAAAAATCTGAATCCACTAGTTTAGTAAAAATCTGAGTGCATCTCAAGCTTCCTATGTCATAGAAGAATGCGATTTCAACAAAGTTACCTTTAATTTCATGCTACTTATTAAGTTTCAAGTTCTCTGTCGTTGACAATAAAGAGAAATACTAATCTTGTTAGTATTTGCGTGCTAGAACTTTCCATTTGGGCATTGTTTCAGAATATTTTAAAAAAACCAGTCATTTTTAGATCTAGAAGTGGAAATAGATTTATAAAGCGACTCAAAAAGTTGAAAGGTGGATGGCGCTTACGAGAAGCATACAATGTACTAGTCTATCACGATTGCATTCAAACACACCGTAATAGCCCTTCGATTTTAACGTACTTCTACTACTACTACTACTACTACTACTACTACTACTACTACTACTACTACTACTACTACTACAACTACTACTACCAACGGTGACTCGTGGATTTGAGCATTGGTTGGGCATACCCCCAATTGGCAGGAGGCCTGGGGTTCAGGTAGGCCGCCAGCAGGGTCCTGGGACAGAGTCCCTGGTCGGAGTTTAGGTCCCAGTCTCTTAATCTCTAAGTTTTTCTCTAGGCTCCTTTCGCAAAATGAATGCCGCAAAATATCGTCAAATATTACCACAAATTTTGCAAGTTCTGTAGGTTGACCTTGAGCTCGATTGATCAGGAGCCTTTTGAAATCACTTTAGCCTACATTTTTGGAAATCATTATCTAGATCATCACAACTGGCAAACTTAAAATGAATTGGAAATCATAGCTTCGATAATAATCTCAACAAAGAAAATTTGCATAAGAAAATAATGTAGGCCACTAAACTCTTTTCAAAGTCACTGAAATTCAGAGTTCGCACAAGAGCTTAACATCTGAGTCACATCGTCACAAGAAAAAGCTGTCATTCCGAATATGTAATACGAATCCTGGAATTAGGCTCTCAAGAAAATGGCTCTCTTTCAGTCATGAACTTTCTGATCATAAACATGTCAGTACGATAGCCCTCACAGGGCACAGGGCAAGCCCGCTCATCACACGCCCAATCTCTCGTTAGGGGAAGCTAATGTAACAAAAAGATGATAACCTACTCCTAGTTGACAGCCGTCCTGATTAAACGTACCGGTAATTGGTTTTAATTATTAGAAGTTCGTCTTCTTGGCTCTTTTAGTAACTTTGTCGTGGGTAGACCAAGGTCACTTAAAAAAAAAAAAAAGAATATTATTATACGTTCAGGTTGCGTGTAATTTTGGAAACATTTAGCGGCAATCATACCTTATTAATTATTTAATTATTGAAGGGCTTGCAAACAAAAGAGCAATTTCCAGATTCCACAGGGTTGACGTTGACTGTGCAGTGCGCAGCGAAAGACAAGTGGGGGAGTGACTACGTCACGGAGATTCCCCCAGAAAGGGACGATCGGGCGAGAAAGCGAAAGTGTGGGTATGCGGGCGTGCCCTGTTTTCTTGTCTGATGAATAGGACAAGATAATGCTTTCCCTGATCAAGGCCCAGCTCGTGCCTCTCGCTTTTCCCTTGTTAATTACAGGTCGCTGTAAAGGAACTTGATTGGGCGAGCTACAACTACGGTAAGCCAGCTGCAGGCGACCACGTCCTTCGGCATAGTAGTTGAACACGCCCAGTCAGCTCGGCGTCTATACTATGCTGAGGTTTTACATCGTAGAGGAGAGCAGATTGTTCACTGTTATTTCTCTATTTTCTTTTTTTTTTTTTTTTAGAA
>BLXT01003598.1:502590-514965 GCA_019648995.1 Plakobranchus ocellatus
TTTCATCTTTGGTAGGAGTGGTGATACAATCGATAAAGAGTATGGCTAACATAGTAGCATGGGAGAAGTTCTACTCTAAGTCCGGGCAACAACTTTTAGTAGCTAGCCCTTTGTCCATCCAAAGTCGATTAGGTAGCTGGGTGTCAAGTAGAAATAATAGACTGCCTCCAACACATCCAAAAAGCCGTATGCTATGGTTTGAAAAAAATTGTCACTATTTGAGATCTCACACATGTACTCTTGCTCCGAGGATGGGTCGAAATTTACTACGTGTATAGTAAACATGCACTCTTTATCTCTTTCACGTTCAAATTGAAACGAAAAATCCGTTGCGTCCACTTCCTATACCAAAAACATCCACGCCGCAGACAGTTGAACATCTCAAAATCTGCACTTTAAACTGTACTGTACATCTTCATCGAAATGATAACCCATTACATTATTCACTATGATTTATCCTTTACTTTGAGACTTGGACATCCACTAAACAATATTTGTGTCGAATCATTAATGTGTTCACTATAGAGACTATGGCATTTTATTTATGATCGTCATTTTTTTTTCTTGATAAAGCCTTAGGGCGAAACATTTTTACGCATACTCTGTGTTGTTTTATATGTTTTTATAAGTTTGAGTTGGTGGTTGTATACTTTTACTATATCAACTTTCAGCAGAAATATTTTATGTAGGTCTGCCTATACTATTAAGGATACAGTAGTGAGAACAAAACCAGTGCTGCGGGTAAGAACTTATACACAAGAAACTATGTTTTTACTCTTTTGCTTTTAACTTTTGAGATAGGCCTGTTCACTATCGAGCATATATAGACAAAATGTGAATAGTCCCTTCTATATGGTTGAATCTGGATAGCAATGTAATTATGACTTCCAGTAATTTTATTGCAAAGAACTTGATCACCGGACCTGTTGAATGACCTTGCAGCATTCTACCACCTTAAATTAGAGAATAAAGTGATTTATAGGAATTCAACTTTTGAAAAAAAAAAATGTGACGCCGCCCCAGAGCACTTCAGGCTTCAAATTAAGAGTATGGAGTCCAATTCATTTTGAATGACATTCATTATCAAAGACAAAGGAAAGGAAAAGTCTTAAGATAATGAAGAAATTAAATTAATCGGAAATTCCCACAGCACTATTGGCTAAGAGAACGCAATCAGAATCAATTTAAATTACCCACATAATGTCACAAATGCCAAACTAGAAAAAGTCTTAAGATCTTCAATGAAATATTAGAAATATAATATACCATTACTTAGGTTTTGAGTTTTCCATTATATATTTGAAACGAGCAGAATCAAATGCAGCTATTTTTGATAAATTCATCAGCCTTATTTTTCTGTGCATCTTCCAAACATGAAGATGCTTTATAATTCTGACCAAGCTTCTCAGAATGAAAATCTGATAGCACTCAATCTCTGTGATATCATAATCATATATCAGAAATTTAGTAAACAAACAAAAAAAAACAAAAAAAAATTATATGGAAAACCAACATAATTATTTTCAGAAGCTACATGCTTATTTTCAAAAGCCAGAAAATTCCAATATATATCATTTCACTTTCAATCCTTTATATACATTGTGATAATAATAATAATCATAACAACAACAAACGCCAGAGAAAAGGAGGCAAAATCAGCTCTGTATGTTTTCTTTGGAAATTTTTAATAATAAGTTAAATAGTTTATCCATACAACAATTCAGACAATCTAACATTTCTTACATATTATGATTGACTTGAATAGTATTAACATAACACACGCCTTGAAATTACCGAGTCTTAAAGATTAGGATGTTCCTTACATCTTGTCACAGATTCCAACACAGCTCAACACAGTTTTTATCCCTGCAATTAGCACTGATTTAAGTTGCAAACTACATCAGTAAGATAAATATTATTTTGCATGAAACTTCTGACGGATCTGGATGATTTCAAGACATAACATTCTGACATGATCAACAACAAAGCTGCTCTTACCAAAATCCATCAATAAAATAAAAACCTCTTGCCAAGTCCATCTAGTAATAGCAGTTTTATTATAAGAGTGCTAGAGTAAAATAATATAATTTCTCCTGTTACATCCTTTATCATTATCAAACTAAATGAAGATTCAAATAAAGAGCAGTATAATGCGTAACTGGTGATCAAGAAAAACAAAAAGATTCATAATTTACTTGTTATTATTGGCATACAAACATAACATATATATACATACGAAAGCCATTCTAATTTACTTCAAAATAAAAAAAAATATTAAACATTAATTGCCATATAAAATGTTGCACATGCATTTACAGGCTACTGCCCGACAGAGTTATAAATCTGAACAATCGAGCATGACTGGAAAAATTTTTCTCCTGATTTTCAGCTTTTAACCTTATCTAAGGTGTGAACTACTGTTACTAGTTATTCAGACCCTCCAGCCATGAACAAACATTTTATCTTACAACTCTGTTGGGTGAGTAGAGATAAACAACTCCTTTCGTGTAAAAAAGGTTTTAAAAAAAAGTTTATCCTGAAAAATATCTTGCATATTGTCTCTTTTTCTGAATAATAGCTAAAAAACAATGAATACTCAGAACAGATCTATAAAAAAAAAATATATATATATATGAAGACTCCAGTGGAAAAACCAGATAAATCATATTTTTGTTAAAATTAAGTTATAGCCTTAGCCACATTCTTTCGAAAAAGTATTTTTGTTTCCATCATCAGTCATATGGATGAAACAGTTCAGTCCGCGACAATTAACTCTTTTAAAATCGCTATAAAATGAAAGAAATAAAACTTGCAAACTTTGTATTCTTGATTTCTCCACTTCTCATTTTTGTGACTTATCTGGTTTTTCCATTGGAGTCTTCACATATATATATATATATATATATATATATATATTACAAGCAAATTTCATAGCACTTTAAATTATAATATGTACAGTTTCCTTAGCAACGAGTCATGGAAGATAATCACAAAAATGAAGATTATAATTTATCAACAATTCAAAAGTATATCCATTGTTTAATTTCTCATAAAAATTAACAAAGCCATAAAAATCTTCATTGCACATGCTTAGTTATGGCCAAAGCTATTAATCAGAATTCATAACCCTATTTTTACACTGCAATGATCAAAAGCCCTTAAGACATTTACCACACTTTTCCTACTTTTATCAGATACGTCATAATTATGAAACAAGAGCAGTCTTACTGGCTGGTCTGAGTTAATTTTAACACAGATTTTAAGTTACTGAATGTATAAGGGACAAATTCCTTAAATTCACTATGTAGACCCATTGTATATACATATATGTAAGTCAATGGTACCTGTTGTAAATCTCTTGAAGAATAGGATTTGCATTTTCATTCTATCATTCTATTCTGGTAATAAAGATTCAAGGAAACACTCATTTATAGACAATACTTGAAGAAATTAGAGTCTTTCTAGTGTCATCAGAAATTGAGATTTTTGTGCCAGAAAAAAAAAAAAAAAGAAAACCATTTCTTTGTTGGTTTCCAAATAAATCATAAGACATTTTAAATATTTGATACAACCAGAAACTACAACAGTAAACATGATTTGCAATGGCGACAACTGGATAGAGATGATTTAATAATAATTCTACAGATAATTGAATAATGTATTCAAATAGTGGGCTTAAAATAAAAAAAAAAAAAAAAAGAAAAAAGTGAAAAGGAAGAAACAAAAAAAAAAGTAAAATACAATCAGACTTATTAGGACTGGCCAAATATAATAGGTTAAATTTGTTACACTTTAACTTAAAAAAAAAATCAAATTTATAAGACAATGTTTCAGGAGGATGGCATATATTTTTTTTTAATATTAAAGCTGCTCTGCTGAATTTAAAATTAAAAAAAAAAACAAAAAAACTCTAGATAATTAAGCCAAAAAATGTCTCAGTTTGTGGTAAACCTACACACACATTATTGAGTGATACAAATTAAAGAAAAAAACAAACAAACTGAAAAATAGTGACAAAAAATAAAGAGGGTATGGAAAAACTAAAAAGAATCACATTTCTGATAAAATTAAGCCTCAACAATTTTTTAATATTGCCAGAAAGCTTTTTTTTTTTCCCCTCTTTGAAACTCAAATTATTTCCCTCTTGAAAACGCATGTAGGCAAATTAAATTAATGTAGCTTGTATAGACCTATATGTCAAAAATAAATCTTAGGCGCCTTGCAAACAATTTTGATCAAAACCTCATAATGGTAAACTGTGCCAGACATAAAAAAAATAATATACACCTGCTGAATATGAATTGTTTACAAGAAGTAAGGCCCTAAAAATGTACAACCCTGACAGAAAGAGTGTCCCTGTATATCAACATAGGGGTGAATTCAGTGAAAATGTTGAAGATTTGCTGGAAAACTCTTTTACTTTAAGTATTTGTATATTATCACACTAGGGTTACATAGTTATACAACAAGCATGATACACAGGTGAGCATTATTTAACTTCCCCCATCCATAATATGTAAGATGCGTTTTTCTTATCTACATAATATAAGTATATATACATGTATACACACAGTTTTTCATTTGCAAAAGGTAAAACTGATACAGGCAAAGAGTCTGAATATTTAAAGGCAAATTTTGAGTTTAACATTCTGTCTCTTGATTTACCTCATTTTTCACTTTATCTAACCCATAAGCAGTAAAATTTTTTTTCGCTGACATTTTCTCCTCTCATGTATATCAAAAGAAAGAAACAAAAAACTTTTATGACAATTATACATTGCAAATGGTCAAAATGTGCTGCAGATCCGCCGTACTGCTATAAAATTGCTTTATCTGAACTAAGGCTTTTTTTTTTTCCAGCAGCATAGCTTCATCAATAAGCTTATTTCTCTAGAGATATAAAAATACACATTTCTTTTAAACGCAAACCTATAAATTAAGCTAATATAATCCTTTAATGCAGACTGTTCTTGAGAGCTATTAAAAAAAATCTGAGGTCCTCATGTAAGATGTGGATCAAGACACTTTGGTTTCAGACACAACAATATCTAGATTTTTCAAAAGTTCAAAGATGGAAATTACACATACCTATTCTTGTTTGAACCCTAGAATAAATAACAAAAAAAAAATTTTCATTAAAATATATATTATATTGTAAAACTTGGCATTTATTTTTGAATTTTTGGGGGAGGGGGAAGAAAAATCTAATCATATGAATCATCATCATTGGTATTTGCATTTCATGAGGGCTTGTTTTCAACATAGCTTCTGTACAAACAATTAACTTGGGATAAGCATGAAAGGGGCCAGTGATGAAAAGTTAGAATACTAACTTGTTCTCTCTCCTGCAGGAGTGACATTGTGTCTCCAGTACACAAAAGCCATTATAAAAGCCATTTGTTGATGTAGTTATCGGCTGTTGCAACATCCAACTCCTGTTGTTCACTAGGAATGCTGAATGAGTCAGAAACAACACTCCAGCCTTCTGAGTCCTCTTTCTCCTTGACCGTCTCATCACTGGTCTTTGTTTTTGTCAACATGAGCCATTCCTTAAAAAGAGCATCAGCAGTCACAGGACTTGCCTGGAGCCACAAGTTTTCCTCCTCCTTTACACCCTTTTTCTTTGCAGGAGGCACATCTAAAGCAGAGCTCAGCCATATTGGGTCAGATGCACTGGGGATCATGTGGAAAAAGTCACAGTTATCTGTACCAGCTTTTTCTTCCTTGACCTCATCCTTCTTCTCTGCTTTGTCGACTATTGTAATATCCAAAGAAAGCTTCTCTAGTTTCTCTTCCATAGACTCTTTCAACGACCCAACTGAGGATTTGGTGCCAGATGCAGGCAAAAGCCAATCTTCATTTTTAAGAGATGACCAGTGCTGAAAACTATATGCTTCATGAGTTAAGGCCTGGCCTCTTCCGTTTTTATCCTTGGGTGATCCACAAGATATGGGTGAAGATGTTGTTACTTCATTGCACATATACATTGTAATGCAATCTGGCTTGGATACACACTCATTCATAGAACAACAGAGTTCATTGGCACGACAAACGTCCTCTAATTCAAATGGTCGCATTCTAGGTTCAGGGGGCTGGTTCTCTGTCTTCTCTTTCATGAGCCATTTCCTGGTTTCCATGCTGTTCTTTGCATTGGGAGAGGCTTCTGACCTCTGGGTCTTGCTCTGCAGGAAAAGTCAAATGTACCCAGCTCTTATTTTAGGACAATAATAATAATTTGACACTTGAATCAACTTCTTAAACCTAGCCAGTCATATACAATGCAAGTATGAAAGCAATGCAATGAAATTTTTTTTTTTTCAATTATAATTATGGATGTTTTTAACCTTTACCTTTCTCTAAGTTTTTCACAGCACAAATGGAACATGATGTGCAAGGTTTCAATTGATGCATTGAGAATGACTGGATTTACTATAAAATAAAAACTATACAGCTATGATCAAATGATAAGCAGTATTCACTAGGGCACAACTATAAACATACTTTGTATTTGATCACAGTTCTTCTACATAGACGCTTGAGCTTGATGAAAATGCAAAACAGCAGAGGGCACAACATAAAATTTGAGGTTTTATGAAACGGACTTCTGGCAATCATGATATGTTGAGAACAATAAAAACAAAAGGGTTAAAATGCCTCACAAATGGCGATCTAGGTCTATACTATAATTATGTGCATGTTTCAGATCTAGATCTACATCAGTATGGATTGTGCTGGGCACAGGTCATTCACATTATGCAAATTTATTACTTTGTGGAAATATCCTCGGTGGGTTTTAAACTTCACTGCTCACACTTGGCATTGCATGCATGATTTAATAATGCCTGTCAGCCTACTTCACAGATTTGCCTATTCATAAAATGAATGGTTGAAGCACTGTCACAACTGGCTCCAAGAGTGTCAAGATTGCTCAGTTGACTTAGGCAACCGAATATTATTTGTTTAAAGTGACAAAGTGTTTCACCAGTTATTTCTCTTTTCATTTAATTCTCAACAAACAAAACAAACTCAATACCTCAATGCTTCAAACCAGAATATTAAGAAAAACCAGGATTCCTCACTTTAAATCGGGAAATCTGGAGATGGGTATTTTCTTAAAAAAAAAAAGGGCGACTCCCGATTAATCGGGAGACCTGGCATGTCTGTTGACTGTATAAGGAATTAATAAAGCCAAAAATTTGAACTTACACCACTTGTACAATTTCTAGTGTTCAAATTACTTTTAACATTTTCAAAAACATTTAAATGCTAAGATACATTATATATTTTTAATTTACTCGTAAAGGCACTGTGCACACTGAGTTTGAGAAAAGAAGGCAATTCTAATGACACCTACCTTTTGATGAAGCCAGTCTTCCTTGTTAGTACTGATATGGGAGAAAAAGTTAACTCCTTCAGCTTTAGGAGCCACAGGATCATGATCCCTCTGTACGGATATCTTAGAACTTGTCAAAAACTTGCCACTTTTGCTAGGTGCATGGGAATGGAGCCACACAGAGGGGTCTTTGCTGATGTGGGCAAAAGGATCCTTGACCCGTTCTTTGCAGTGGGATGTGGTCAACTCTCTTAGCTGACTGCAAGCTTGTTTAAGCCATATCTAAATTTTGAAAAACAAAAACAAATAATAAAAGCCAAGAATAATGACATAAATTTCCTAATGGCAGGAAAAATAAAATACAATGTAAGAGTTCAATCAGCTAGATATTATAAAATGAAATCAGGATGTTTAGCAACTATCCAAGTCAGTCACAAAATGAGTATTATTTCTCATAATAAAAAAAAAAAATTACTAAATTCTGTCATTGAACAATATAATTTTGATATTTGATATTGATGATTGTTTAAAGTTTAGTCCAGGGTGTGCTTTGAAAACTTATTCTACATCAAGGTTCAATCTTCTCCACAAAAAATAAAATGGTAAGACTCTAAAATTTGTATAGGAAGCTCATAGAGAAAAAAATGGCATAATTAAGAGACTAAATGCACTTAAATTATCTCTTTTTCTCAAAAACACAATTTTATTGACCCACTCTAAATTTCAAAATGGTTCTCATTTCCAAAATCATATTTGCATCATTTTTTTGTTTTGTTTTCATGTTCTTCCCAATTTATACTTTTCTTGACAAAAATTAAGAGAAAAAAGGTCCTTTAGACTTGCCGAAATGAGACAAAATTGTAAACACTGTCTCAAAGTATTTCCATGAATAAACCAAGCTTTGCACACATCAGAACAAAATTTTAAAATATGTACCCATTACCAAAACTCTACCTCTTATGTAGATATGTCAAAATTTTCAAAATTGCTCTTTGCAGTTTGCACATGTCTACATGCTATCTAGAGCAATGCCCAAAAATATCTTCCTCTAGCAAAATTACTTATTTTATCTATTTAAAAAAAAACTGTTCCTGGCCATCGACAATTTACAGTCTCTGAATTTCTATACACTTTAACAACTTACATTTAAAAATTAAGAATAAACTATGGATGATCAGACTATGTCTTTGATCCAGAAATACTGGGTAAAAGCTATACTAAATTTAAGCTCTTATAGGCTTCAAGAGCTTAAATTAGTATAGCTTTTACCCAGTATTTCTAGATCAAAGACATAGTCTGATTATCCTTAGTTTATTCCCAATTTTTAAATGTAAGTTGTTAAATTGAAGAGAAATTCAGAGACTGTAAATTGTGGATGGCCAGGAACAGTTTTTTTTTAAATAGATAAAATAAGTAATTTTGCAAGAGGAAGATATTTTTGGGCATTGCTCTATCTTCTGCCCCACAACATATACTCTCATTAAAATAACATTGAAGTGAGAACAATGACACAAACAAAACAGCTCCTCTACTATGAAAATAAAGTCAAAATAACATCTTATTTAATGTGATTTTCTCTTTGATAGTTTAACCAAAGCTCTGCTACCCAACACTTTCAAAAAAGTAAAGCATGGGACAAATTCAGTGCCTGTCTAACCTTGGGATCTGAAGATATATGCTTGAAGAAGTCATCTGAGAAACTGGAATTTCCTGGAGCCCCAGGCTGTAGCCAAAATTTGAGATCCTTTTGTGCATATGGAAAGAAGTCTTTTTTAGACTTGGCCTTCAAGGGAGTCAGTGCCTCTGGTTTACCTTTAGAAAAAGTAAAATCAAGCTAAAGTATTGTAATAAATAATACATCTGTAGCTTCTAAAGCAATTTCTTTCTTTAAAAATATATATCATGATAGACAGAGCTGACAAATTTATCTTTTTTCTTTCATTTAAATCCTTCTTCTTCAAAGAAATTATTTTGAGAGCCAAAAATGAAAAAAATAAAGATTGTGAAAGTAGCTACCAAACTTGTATACCTATTCCTTTTTTTCACTCTTTGCCCATCCTCCTGCAAGGGTCCTACCAATATCTTTCCTTGATCTAACCTTTTAAAATGAGTCCTTTTAAAACTCCACCATGCAGAGGGAATATCTCATTGGTTTACTTCAATGTGGGTAATTTTCTGTGACAGTCTTATCTTCAGGGCTGTGTTGTCAACTCAGTCCCTAACCATCTTTGGTTGCCTATTATGGCTTGCAACTTGGGACAATGGGCCTATTCTCAACTCCCTTTGAAGATTCAAACATTGGGTACAATGTTTTCCCAAATTTGTTTTGCCAATCAAGCCAGAGAATTAGATCAACCACTTAATATGTTTCTTTTCACTTTAAAAAAAAAAACCAACATAGAGACTCAATTGGCGAGTGATGTTGAGCAGCTGATCAAAATTTGTTGCAGGTTTTTTTTTTTTATCAATTCCTTTCTCTTTCCTCTAAAGAATCCTAAGTTATCAGGATAAAGTAGATTTTGAAATAAAACTAAAACTTCATCATGAATTTCTGAATCATTGAATCAATTCAGTTGTGCATGGAAGAAAAACTAAAAGAACTGAAAAAAAAAATTCTAAAAAATCAAATGGAGTATTGCCCTGTCCTTATGGCACTAGACAAAAAAAAAATAGAAATAAAAATTCACAACAGAATAGTGACTGAACAAGAGAGATCCGAAAGGAAACAATGCAAAAAATGAACTGGCTCCCTCCCTCACCTGTGTTGTCTCTAATCTCAAAATCATGTTCCTCTTCTAAATCAGCATGCTGCTTTATAAGACTCAACCAGTTGTTCAGGCTACAAGAAGAACCTGGTGTAGACGAGCCTGTGACTGCCCCATCTCTGACTTGTTGAGGAAGGGAAGAAGGCCGTTTTGCAGGGGATAAATTAACAGCGAGAGCTGAAGGCTTTGAAGGAGTAGGCTCATACCTTTGCAGCCAGTCTTCCATTCTAGTTGACAATTTTGGTATAGTAACATTTATCTGTGGAAAAAAATGGCATTCATTATTTTACTTAAATCTGCCAGATTTTTGTGCTACAAAATTCTGAGACATGAGAAAAACATTCAAATTTTATGAATTGCTAGTGAGTGCAAAATAAGACGTTTCCTGGGTACAAGCATGCAAAGTTTGATTGACCCTCAACAAGTGATCCAAATTTCAAACTGGCTTGCAAGTAATGCTACACCATACTATAATTTTGGGGGCAAAACAAAAGTTTTGCTGCGTATGTTGACTATCAAATCTTAACTCTTGAGAGCTTACTTCCATAATGCATTTTTTAAAACTGAGATGTCTCTTGAATGTATAATCAGGAATGAAAACCATACTTTTTGTGGAAAAAGAAATGTTCAATATGGATTTCATTTTTTTAAAAAACGTCTTTGCTAAAACAGCCTATTTTTTCCCTTGCTCCTGAATGGCCCGCATGCCAACAAGCTCACCCCTATGCATTTTGATAAGTAAGAAGTAAATATGTTTTTTTCCTTTATTATATAATTTGCATTTTTTTCCAGACAACTGATCTCTTTGCAAGCACAAAATTTACAATTGCAATGTCAGTAATCAAGCAAAAAAAAAAATTATCTAAAAACATCACTAACAAAACCCTATAACAAAAATTGTCATTATTTCTAAGCAAGAAATTATTTGGTATAAATAAAATTACCGAAACATCAAAAGAGTTTAAGTTAAGCTAGCTTGCTCACACTTGTGACTGGATTGGGCCCAGTTTGAGCCTGCCCCAAAGTCTTATAGAAGACATGGTGATCTGCATCTTCATACTCTTCCAGATGCCTTGGTAGACTAGCAGAGGGTTTACTAGGGTCATCAAATGCTGTGGCCAGAGGGAGCCCATTTGCATCAACCCTCCCATAGCTTAGAATAGCTTCACGAAGGCTCAGATGGTCAGCACGGAATGAAATATGAGGTGTCTCTTCGGGAGAAAGCTCTATGTTATTTAGTCTGACAGAATGGGAAAAAAAAATCAGCAGGTGAAAAATTACTCCCTAAAATCTAGACATGCAATGTTAACACAAATGAACAATAACATTAGAAAAACAAATGTAAGAGAGTAAGTGGACTATTCATAATCCAGACAGGATGTAAACGTTGTGTTGGTGTAAACATCTTACTATTTTACATAAAAGCTCCTTAAAATTAAAGCCTGAACTTTTTGTGAAAATCTAGTCAAAGTAAGTTACATTTTATAAAAGGCATTTACAATTGACCCATCAAAACATGGCGAAAGCTGAAATACATTTGGGGTTCTACCTATCGAGAGCATACCAATGTTTTGCAATATTTTCATGCTTTTTAACTTCTGGAACCTTATCAAGGCGTATGCACGCGTAGTGTGTTGCTTCTGCAGGATGCACACATTTTCACTTTAGGTAACCCTCATCGACCTGCAAACAGTAATCTGTCAATTTTTTTTTTTATCTAAGTAAAATCTATCGCCTTAATTGATTCCACAGTAAAGGATATTCTCAAACATTTGCAATGTTGTCTAGTGTACGCAATCGCAGTGTAATCTAGACTTTTGGAAATATTAAAAATGCTATCTGAGTCGTGTTTTGGCATCACTTATGCCTATACATAACTAATATTCAATAGTTATTGTGTGAAAACACAGTAGCAATCACATATGAAGTGATTTATTTTGGCAGCCTGTTAACAAGTAGGCCTAAATGAGTTTGACTAGATTATCCGACACGCCAACAAACAAAAAGTGTGCATGTATGATGATTGTCACAAACTAGGCCTAGTTGGGTATATCAGGAAAACTGATGCACATGATATGAGATGCTCCATTTACACAAAAAAATTATCGTGAATAATTTTATAGCTTTTAATTGCTTCTATGAGAATATATATGCTCAAAGAATGATCAGAGTAGTGTGGAAGATGTTCAAGTATTAAAACCAATCTTGGATGAGAGGTAAGATACATTCCTTTGACTGTAACTTTAAAAAAAAAAAAAGCTCTGTAGGTTAAGACAA